>ML788682.1:1146011-1156574 GCA_009831015.1 Picea engelmannii | reverse complement strand
CTACTTTGACCTTTTGGGGCTTCTAGATGACATATGAGGGTCCTCCAACTTCGTAAGGCCATAACTCTCAAACTGTGAGGAGTTATGTGACGTTCCACATACCACCAGAAATGGAATGACATGTACTATCCATATAGAATAGTGTTATCTAAAAATATATCATAACTCATACCATTATCCATCAAACAAACTTGGGTCCATTACCCAAACCTGGGGTCTCCAACTTCTCATGGCCATAACTCTCTAACCGTGAGGAGTTATGTGATGTTCCACATACCATCGGAAATGGAATGACAAGAACTATCCATATAGGATAGTTTACTTGACAAATTCATTGTCCTTCATCTCATTATTCCACAATTAAGCATGGGTTCTCTTACTCCACAAAGCGTCTTCCCGTGAGGGCTTTCACCATAAGGGGACCACTTTGAATTTCATCCATATTTACTTTTTATCAACCATGAAAAGACAATAATGAGTCATATTTACATCAAATAGTATTGGGTCCATTACCCAAACCTTTGTGTTGTGGGGTTTTCTTCAAGGGTTGACATCAATGACAACCAACCTTAATCAACAATTTAATACCCCGTCCCTTAAAAGGGTACTTATGGGGTTGAGTGTGTTACAAGGAAAAATATATGCCCCCTCTATAAACAACAAGAAGAAACAATAACTCACCTCCAATCCCATTTCCTTTACCACTCCTCCCCCTTCCCCCCCATTAGAAATAAAAAAAATATTTCTATGGGCTTTCTTAGATGGAGCAACACAAGGAACTCCCTCAATAACGGGTGAGGGTGGAATCCTACATCTCTCAAACTCCTCCTCTATATCCTTTTCAGCTGGACTTGGTGAAGCTACAAATAACAAGAGTGAATTTATAGCCCTCTTCCTTCTCCTCGTTCTTTCTCAAGAAAATCAACTTCATAGATAAAAGCCTTTGGAGACTCTCTTCTTGTTGTAAACATCATCAAGGACATACACTTACAGCATAATTTTGGGAAAAAATCAAAAGAATAATATCCACTCTCTCCTTTTTTTCCATATCACATGTCTACAGGGACAAAAACAATAGGAATAGGAGCTTTGAAGGTTGCACTGGTGCAAAAATCAAAAGAAAAATTTTCAAAAAAATTGATTGTATTGAGTTGGTCCCCTATGCTAATGTACACAGAGCGACCAGGCTCCTAGGTCTCCCCTAGAGAGTTTAGAAGGGCGTGACTAGGTCAACAGTTACGTTCTTTTTTTCTGGTTTTTGGTTGCCTTCGCGCCTGAGCTAAGGCGCGACCCTAATAAAGTTTTCTTTTGTCGGGTTTTTTTTTAAGCAAGATCAGTAACAAGCGTGAAAAAAAGGCAGGTTCAAGATTTCAAAAATTATTCTTTTTGAAAAGTGGTTTGGGATTAAAAAAAAATTCAATTAAAAAAAAGGGGAACTTGAAAATGTTTTTTTTTGTCTTTTATTAAAGATATAATTCGTGAAGGGAGTCATAGTAAATTTTTTGTGCCCAAAGTATTTGATCTGCCATTAATCGCTTCATAAATTTTGAGGACTGTGACCATTGCTTCTTGGTAACCACAAAAAAGGGTTTTATTTTAAAGTTCGATCTTGCCTATATCGAAGAAAAAAAAAGGAGAGATGTGAAAATTTAAATCAGAAAGGGGGAGCTAACTGCCAATAGCATAACCATGGCATCTAGCAACATTCCAACACAGTCACAAGGACCAATTTTAACAGGAAATAATTGTGATGTATGGTCCATCAAAATGAAAAATTTCCTTCAGTCTGAAGATTGTTAGGAAGCAGTAGTTAACGGGTTCATGGAACTAGATCCGACTGATAAACAGGCAATGAAAAATTCACAGAGAAATATTATCAGAGAACTCAGGAAAAAGGACATCAAATCCCTATGGTTCATCCAACAAGGGTTAGAGGGATATATTTTCCCCAAAGTAGAAACTACATATCATGCCAAACATGCATGGGATACTCTTGAAACCGCCTATTAGGGAACAAATAAAGTAAAATATGCAAATTTGCAGACACTCGGGAAGAGTTTTGAGACTCTTCAGATGAAGGATTCGGTTTTTGTGGATCATTTTATGACCCATGTGACTAGCATCGTCAATCAGTTGTGCATGAATGGAGAATAAATTCAAGATAAAAAGGTCATTGAGAAGGTCCTTTGAATCCTTCCTGATAAGTTTAATATGGTTGTGGTTGCCATAGAAGAGTCGAAAGACCTATCAACACTGACATTTGAAGAACTCATGGGATCTTTGTTAACTCATGAGAATAGGTTCAGTTGGAATATTGAATTTTTGGAGAATGGATTTTAGTATCATGCCTCCATAAGCAGAGACAAAGGTAGAGGTTGAAGGAATAAAAGCAGAGGAAGATCAGGCAAAGGATGCTCTCAAAAAGGAGAGAGGTCAACTTTAGAACATTCAGAACAACCACAAAGATACTCTCAAAACTAAAGGGGGAGAGGAAAAAAATTCAATCAGTCAAGATGGATTGACAAATCAAGGATCTTGTGCTATTATTGCAAGAAATTTGGTCACTATGAAAGTGAATGCAGAAAGAATCAAGCACATATGAATAGGGGTAGAGAAAATGTTTCAAACAATGAAGAAGAAACATCTGAATCAATGTTCTTCTCATGCCAATTCATAGAAGAAACAAGCAACAACCATGATCTTCTCTTGTTGGATAGTGGATGCAACAATCATATGACATGTATCAAAGATTTGTTTTCCAGATTAGATAGCTCTGTCACATCTCAAATTAAATTTGGAGATGATTATCAAAAGAATGTTTTAGGAAAGGGTGTAATTATGGTATTGACCAAGCAAGATGAAAACAAGGATATTCATGATGTTTATTATGTACATGATCTTAGACATAATCTAATGAGTGTATGATGAATGAATGAACATGGTTATAAGGTCATTTTTTAAGGTTCCAAGTGTACAATATTAGACAAACCACATAGTAAGAAAATCATAGCTACAATACAAATGACCAAAAATAGAATGTTTCTTTTGATATTGAGAAATCTTAATTTGTCACAGTCATATGCCCAAAATCTATCAAGCTCAGATGAGACTTGGTTGTGGAATCTTAGATATGGTCATTTACCATTTAGTAGTCTCATTATTTCACAGAAGAAGTCTATGGTCAAATGTTTTCCCATTATAAATGAACAAAAAAACTCTTGTGAGAGTTATATTTTGGCCAAACACCAAAGGGACAATTTTCTCGATGCCTCCTCTAGAGAAAAATAACACCTCGAGCTAATGCATATAGACCTTTGTGGTCCAATGAAAACTCAGTCAATAGGAGGCATATTTTATTTTCTAACATTCATTGATGATTTTAGCAGGAAAGCTTGGGTGTATTTTCTCAAGCACAAATTAGAGACATTTGAAAATTTTGGAGAATTTAAATCTATGGCAGAGAAAAGGAGTGGGAAGTACATCAAAGTACTCAGATCAGATCGAGAAGGTGGGTATGACTCTAAAGAATTTACAGCATATTGCAGGCAACATGGGATCAAGAGACAGTTTACCACAAGATACACTCCACAACATAATGGAGTAGCTGAAAGGAAGAATCAGACAATAATGAATATGTCCAAAAGTATGTTGAAGGACACAAATCTATTAAATGAATACTAGGGTGAAATAGTGGCATGATCAGTTTATATTTTGAATTTCTCACCAACCAACAATGTGAAAAATCAAGTCCCTCAAGAAGCCTAGAGTTGTATGAAATCTAATGTTTCTCATTTTAAAGTTTTTGGTTGTGTAGCTTATGTTCTTGTTCTTGAAGAGATGAAAAGAAAGCTTAATGATAGAAATGAAAAATGTATATTTGTGGGATATAGTGAGAAGTCTAAAGAATATGTGATGTGCAATCATGTTATTAAGAAGTTGATAGTAAGCAAATATGTTAAATTCCTAAAAGATAAATCTTGGGATAACCAAACAAACGAAATAATTTTTTTATTAGATTCCTTCTATACACGAAGATAAGCAAGTTGAAGCTACATGACAACAAGCTTCTCCACCAAGACTTCCAAGATTGCATGTAGAAGGACAAGGAGAACAAACATAGCATAGTTCTTCTTCTTCTTCTAGTAATGATTTTGATCCCCTATAGTAAGTTTAAGAAACCAAAAAACAAGAAGCTTGAGAGAACTTTATGAGCAGAATGATGACATGGATCAACAATCACATTTTTCTTTGTTATCATGTCAACCAATATATTTTGAAGAAGAAATCAAGGAAGAAAAATGGGTTCATTCAATGAATGAAGAAATTGATGCAATTAAAATAAACAACACATGGGATCTTATAGATCTTCCTATAGGTAAAACCAACATTGGAGTTCAATGGGTTTACAAGACGAAATTCAATGAGAAAGGAAAAGTATAGAAGAATAAGGCAAGACTTGTAGCAAAAGGGTTTTCTCAACAAACTGATATTGACTATGTAGAAACATTTTCTCCATTAGCACGTTTGGATATTGTTAGAGTAATTTCGGCAGTTGCAGCCCAAAACAATTGGCTAATCTATCAAATAGATGTTAAATCAACATTCCTAATTGGCATTTTATAGGAAGAAGTTTATGTGGATCAGCCACCAAGATTCCAAATCAGAGGTAAATAGTACAAAGTGTACATAGTGAGGAAAGCATTGTACAGTTTGAAGTGAGCTCCAAGAGCTTGGTACAGTCACATTGATTCATATTTTCTCAACAATGGGTTCAACAAGAGAAACAATGAGCCCATGCTTTACACCAAAAAAGACCAAAAACGTGATATTTTGATAGTTTGTCTCTATGTTGATGACATGATTTATATAGGAAATTTGTTGTTAAATGACTTCAAAGCAACCATGCAAAGTGAATTTGAAATGATTGATCTTGGTCTTATGACATATTTTCTGGGAAATGAAGTTGAACAATCTACTAAAGGAATTTTATTTGTCAACAAAAATATGGCACATATATTTTGAAAAGGTATAAAATGAACAAATGCAAGCCAACATATACAACAATTGCAACATGTACAAAACTAAGTAAACAATATGAAGGGACAACAATTGATTATACTTTGTATAAGAGGATTGTAGGTAGCCTCATGTACCTTACAACTACTCGACCATATATCATGTATGTAGTGAGCTAAATTTCAAGATTTATGGAAAATCCCAAAATCTCTCACTGGAAAGTTGGAAAAAGAATTTTGAGATATATTGCAGGTACAACGAATTATGGAATTTGGTATTCCAATTCAAAAGATGATTCACTTGTTGGATACACAAATAGTGATTTTGCAAGTAGTGTTTATGATAGGAAAAGTACTTCAAGGTACACATTTTTGTTGGGTACATGTCTAATTTCATGGGCTTCAAAGAAACAACCCATTGTCACAATATCTTCAGCGGAAGAAGAGTATGTGGCAACAACTTTAACATCATGTCATGCAGTTTGGTTGAGAATGATCCTTAGTGATCTTACACATGAAGAGAAGGAGCCAACTTCTATATTTTGTGACAACATTTTAGCAATTGCATTATCTAAGAATCATGTGTTTCACCACAAGAGTAAACACATTGACACTCACTATAATTTCATTTGCGATCTTGTCAACAATCGTAGCATTATGCTACAGTTTTGTGGTTCGAAAGAACAATTAGCAGATATCTTCACCAAGCCATTAGGAAGAAATACTTTTGAATTTCAAAGAGAACACTTAGGCATTGTTTGTGTTGTTTTTTGTAATGGTCGAAATTAAGAGGGAGTGTTAAATGGATTAATTTCTCTCACCTTCTTGACTAGTTTGATAGTTGATAGGCATCACAAATACACTAGATAAGATATGTGAATGTGCATTTATTAAATAGGTGAGAAAAGGAAGTGTTGTGGGAAAATATCTAGTTCTATGTATTTTGTATTTTCAATTTTTCATATTAATATGGAGAATAACTAAACAACTCTATTGTCATTGTGTGTATCCTGTATTTCTCAAATACCTCAACTTGAACAAAAGGATCCATTCACCATTGTTCATGTCAAAAGAAAAGAAATGAAATTTTCCGTCTTAAGTTTAATGACACTACTCATCTTACTAAAAGGTACGAGGAAAATGCTTCCCTACTTTCCAAAAAGGTAGAGGCACAATCCCTAGCTTTTTCAACCCACTGATTTAGGAGGAGACAAATTATAAAAAGGAAAAATCACTTTATATATTAAAATCACTAGACTGCTTTTTGAGAGATAAACTATAAACAAACTATAAACACTAAAAATTACTTTACATATTAAAACCAACCCATCATATTTTAATGAACAAAAATAATCGAGAACACTATAGCTACATCATCTATTTTGAAATAATATTATAACATCGTCTATTTTGAAATAATATTATAACAACAGTCATGTCATGAGTCTCATCCAGAGCTTTATGTTTGAAGAAGCTGTTCTGACTGATTCTGAGGATTTGCTTTATGTTGGAAGAAATTGTTCTGACTGATTCTCATGATTTGCTTTATGTTTGAAGAAGTTGCTCTGACTGATTCTGCTGATTTGTAAGTATGTAATAGCTGCATAGAGCCGTGCGTGAAGGCATACAAGCATTTTTTGAATGCTGTATGCTTTCACAGACTCCAAGCAAGATATGTGATATATATGCATCCCAATTATATAGATCTTCAGTCAAATTGCAATCCAAAGGAAGCATAATGCAGCCTTCCATCAAATCTAATTATTCAAATAAGCGCAGGTGGCCATGGAAGCATAATGCAGCCTCCCATCAAATCTAATTATTCAAATAAGCGCAGGTGGCCATGTGTATCTTGACCGTTCTTATGACTTACATGAGTACGTACAAACTCTCTTGGGGAACCAACGGGATTAAAGAAAGAGAAATTTCAATGACGTATGAGTATTTTAATTATGGCTCTTGGGAAACCAACGGGATTAAAGAGAGAGAAATTTGAATAACGTATGAGTATTTTAATTATGGCTCTTGGGAAACCAACGGGATTAAAGAGAGAGAAATTTGAATAACGTACGAGTATTTTAATTATGGATCAGATTATGAGTGAATTCAATTATTTTCAAATGATACAGGAAGCATCCCAGAACAGTCCTATTACTTTAGCAATGTTGTCGAAATCATTTTGACCACATTTTTCTTGCTTTATAAAACACAAGGACAAAATGATATCGCTTACTCCATCACATCTGTAACTTGATTCCTCCACCACACCGAAATTCACAATTAAATCGATTCTGACGAAGAAAAGAGAAGGATCCAAAATCGTACACTAAATATCTCATAACTCTGGATTTCATCACTGTGAGCAGCCAACGATTCCTGATTAACATAAACATCCACATGAAAACGTACTGTCCACATTCAAAATTATTAGGAAAAAAAGGACGATGTTGCCTGCATTTTTTCATGTCCGTCACTTCTCAGTGATTAAATCTTTGAAAACCAACATGTAATGTAATGTCTTATTCGGAAGTTTTCCTGTCGCAAAGTAGATCGAAGTGAGGGCAAGGCGTTACACATGCACACAACGTACCGAAACGCAGAATCAGAACCGAGTCAGAGCAGCCAACCTGGCCCCGCAGTCCTACTTTCTCATGTCTGCTATTTGTCCCTCACTAAATCTTTCAGAAATTTAAGTGTTTAATGGCACGATATTTATATTATTCAATTCATGTCGCGTACCAGCTTCACGCAGAGAATCCAGCATGGCCCAGCGATCTTACTTTCACGGGCAATTTATCGTGTCTGCCATTTCTCATGATTGAAAATGTGTAAGATATATGCTGAAATCACTAAGACAACATGCAGGAAATAATGGGAAAATTGAACGTCTCCGAATTCAGATGGCACGTTGACAACGAGTTACATAACAACTGGAGCAGGCCAATGGTTAGGTAAAGAGTCGTTTGAATTTCAAAGTAGACTCACAATAGTTAGGTAGAGAGCCCTTTGGACTTCATGGCCATTCACAAAGAAGCTGAATGTGTTCAGCTCCTCCCTAAGTGTAATTGCTCTCTTTATTGTAAATTCATTCATAAAGGATTCCAATGGTTGGACAATTTAGTGTTTTTTGGTTTGCTAATAGATATGTGACTGCAATTGCACTAGGGTCACACCAATTTTTAAAATCAATGGATTTTAGGTGTTTCCACCCACTGCCCATATTTTGAAACCAATCACGCTAGTAGAATTTAACTGTACAGTTTAGTATTGAGCAAATATTTCTTGGATCTATTTGTAAAAATTTTCAGAATTTGACTGGACAATTTAGTGTTGAGCAAATATTTCTTGGATCTCTTTGTAAATTTCACTAGCTTTATTAAAGATAGAGGGTTTTTTAATCCTATTAATTCTAATATTTTGATGTTTTCATGAATTGTCTACTTTGTATTATGGAGTTGTTTTATCATTTATTTGTAATAGCGCCCTGTACCATTGTATTTTACTATCTTGAGAATGATTGGCAAGTTTAAACATGTTAACATATCAGAATTTTGGGGTAACACCATTACCTCCTTAAATATTCATGTGTGTCGAATTAGCAACACTATGGTAGATAAAAATAAATGTATTTAGAGTAGACGTTATGGGAGACAAAATAAATGTATTTAGAGTGGATGTTACTCGTATAACATCTTGAAAGAGAAGAGGTATATGATTAATGATGAAATGCTTCACTCATAGACAACCATCAAAATTTCAATTCCAAAGAATGCATTATTCAAAGGAAGAAGCCCATTCAAATAAAAGTCAATATTGAAACTACATTATTGTTTAAAGGGCATATTGATGTCAAATGTAATATTTCTAGGGCGAACTCAATTGTAATGTAAATGAAAATGTGCTTAAAGTGGTGAACGGTTTGATATCATTTTTGTATGCACCTTTCATAGCATAGTGCGAGCATGTACTACGCAGTAAAATGATGAAGTTGTACTGCGCAGTAAAATGATGAAGTGTGCACATTCCACGATATCGTGCACACAGCATCTTAAGTGCGCATGATATTGAGGCCAACAAGCCTTTGTGTATATGTTTTGTTTTATAGGCTGGTGAGCCAGTTATTATCAGCTAAGAGGCTTATGTTTGTATTAGGCCAGAGAGCCTAGATGCTAAAGGCGAGTGCACCTACTTTTGTATATGTTTCGGCATTAATATAAAATTCATCGTTGCACGCAGATCAACCACGATAAAAGCATATGGGGGACTAAACTCCACTAGTTAGGGAAAGGGTGGGGGCTAAAAGTTAAGGAAAAGAGGCTAAGCTGGGGAGCTTAAGCCAAAAATGAATATTATATTAATATTTCTTAAAGTATAAAGTATGGATAATTATTTTATCCTTAGTTCTAAAGATGGGGACAAGTGGACCAAGGTAGCTCCCAACATGACAAGTGTTAAGTTGGGGACATGCATACATATTGTGGGGACTTAGTTCATTTCCCGACATTCTTTCCATCATTCGATCATGCATGCAGCCATTCCATGAGCTTTCACCCACTTAGTCAGTTGACCTCCATACCTTCCTGACTATACCTGAACTTGTATCCATAGCCATACTTGCTGGTGTAGCTGGTTAGATTGGGAGATGGACTAAAAAAGCAGGTTGTTAGGCCCGTGGGATATTGAAGAGGTGGGTTGTCAGGCCTGTGAGCAATTTCTCTCTGGGTGGGAGAATTGCTGGGAATTGAGTTCCTAAAGGTGCTAAACTACAACTACAAGACTCAAAGACTTCCTATTTGGCCTATTGTTGAAGCCCAGAAAGGAAGTGGGGCAGCCAAAGGACTGTTGAGCAGAGAAGAGGCACACTTCCTGGAGTGGGGCAAGCATGTGGGGAATGGGGGACTGTAGGCTGTTAGTTTGAATACGCACCTGTGACGAAGTCTTTCATGTTGTCTACGAGCCATTAGCCTGGTTAGGAATCTCTTTACCCGAGTGGAGTTTAGTCCCAGCTCGGGGGTGACCCACTGCTGAGAGTGATGAGTAGTGTGGTCTAAGGCTGGGAGGTTGGTGGAAGGTCTGCATGCAGTTGGTGATATTATTACCAATATAAGTGTCAATTGTGTGATAAATTGCATGTTGCATAATTATTTATGTGTTTATTTTTATGGATTTATCCTGTGTATGGTTTATAATTGTGTTTATATTATGGGTATTGTTGGCGACGGAAGTCACTCCTGGATTGCTATCAGTAGCAGAGCCCGACGCCCATCAGTTTTGTGTCACGATTGTTCATAGATGGGTGATCAAATGGAAGGAAACTCTAAACAGTAGTGTCCAACTCTGAAAACAAGCCAGGCATGCATGAGCAAGTGAGGTCTTGTGTAAACTTCAGACAGTGAGCTGTAGTGAAGGGTGAACAGGCGGAAGACTTATGGAGAAGAGTGCGAAGGTCTGTTATAAACAACAAGTTCCTAACAGACTGTAGAAGAAAGCATCCCAACACAAGGTCTTCTTGCATTTGAATACAGAGCACCAGAAAATACAATAATGC
>ML788682.1:1128807-1142867 GCA_009831015.1 Picea engelmannii | reverse complement strand
TGTGGAAACAATGGAGTCACCACAGTGGAGTCGCCAGGTGCACAGCAGCAATCTTTAAGGGCTCTGATGTCTGATGCACCTTCAGAATCAGAGGCTCAATGTCGTTCTGCCCAGGGAAAATCTTCAACTTCGTCCCCGGCAACAGCGCCAGAAATGTTGGCGACGAAAGTCACTCCTGGATTGCTATCAGGAGCAGAGCCCGACGCCCATTAGTTTTGTGTCACGATTGTTCATAGATGGGTGATCAAATGGAAGGAAACTCTAAACAGTAGTGTCCAACTCTGAAAACAGGCTAGGCATGCATGAGCAAGTGAGGTCTTGTGTAAACTTCAGACAGTGAGCTATAGTGAAGGGTGAACAGGCGGAAGACTTATGGAGAAGAGTGCGAAGGTCTGTTATAAACAACAAGTTCCTAACAGACTGTAGAAGAAAGCATCCCAACACAAGGTCTTCTTGCATTTGAATACATAGCACCAGAAAATACAATAATGCCACGATAAATCATTTATCATAACAGAAATGCAACAATTCGCATGACTCAGTCAATCACGAACTTCCTAGCATAAGATGAAAAACTTAGACGGGTAAAGAAGAACTGTCTGTCATAAAACAAGAAATCTCATATACAGATACATAAGCTGGAAACTGAAATAGCTACTAAACATTACAATCGGGAGCTCTGCTCGACCATCGATGCTTTACATAATGGCAAAAATGCCTACATATACTTTCAGCCAAAATCCACCTGGCAACAGTATCTCGGGACTTTTAATGGGGGGGGTCGTTTCCTCAATCAAATCTGTCCTCTGGACTCCTGTCATATGCTCCTTCAATTCAGCATGGCTCGTGCCAGGGGGTAGCTGAGCCTCCTTTAATGTTCGAATTGGCATGTTCAGGCTCTCTTGACGATTTGGAGACTCGGTGTGACCCTTCTGTAGAGAATCGGTACAACGGGCCTCCCCTGGGTACACTCTGGCCGAAACCTCCATACTCTGCAATAAATGAGCGACGCGAAGCTTCACCTACCTTCCTTATCATTTTCTGCTGAGCCGAAACGGCTCCTTGAATTCCCGATCACCGATCCTCCGATGAGCGCATGCATGGGCTAGCCCTCCTTGCTATATTATCATCCATGTGACCACCTCTTATGTGACCCGAGCCGAACCTCTATTGGGGCTTCGGCGGTTTTGATGCCTTGATGCATAAGTGCCCGGGAGTCGCGATTCTCCGATTGCCGATGGCTCCTTGCGCGCTAGCCCCCTGACTATGCCCCGGTCCAAATGACCGTTACCACATGCCCGCAGCCGTATAACCTTCCATTGAAGTTTCGAGGTTTGCGAGGTCAATGTTCACACGTCCTCCGGATTAGCGATTCCCTGATCCCCGATGGCTTATGGCCATGACATGTCAACGGCGCCTTCTTCGACTCGAAAGCTTGCCACCTGTCCTCCACTATGATTCGTAGCAATGTCAGGAAATCCGGTATCGGGATATCGTGATTCCTACTATCAGGTGCATGGGACTTTCATATCCCCGATCCCCGACTCTGCAGGATCTCTCGCCACGTGCCATGACTGACGGATGGCTCTGATTCAGTCGAGAAATCGCGCATCGCGATTTATCTATGTAAGAGCTCCCTGCCTCCAGAAACTACGATTCTCCGATGAATTGAACCCCGACTTTCCTCCTCTACACACTAGGGACTAACCCCGGCGCAACTTCCCGAGATCTAATGGTTGACGAGATTTCGCCGATCTCCCCTGTAAGATTCTGACCGTCGATTTGCTTTGAGGATGGTTCTCGACTGCTAAAAACGAAGCTTTGCCCGCTCGCTTGCTTGACTTGCTGCTACAAAAAATGGGATTACCTCGCGATATGCTCAGGTACTCCCCACGCCAACTGCAGACATGGATACGCCTGATCCCGAGACAATAAATATCGCTAACAGGTATTGCCTGCATGTGTTGCATGTATATGTTTATTGTTATTTCAATATGAATCTGTGCATTTATAGTCTGTATTTGTCTTTTACATTTTATATATAAATTTCTGCAAGAGTTATGTGTGTATATGTTTTAATTACACACAGTTCGAAAAATTTATGTGGCATAGCTTAGCTGGATGATGGGTATGTTACAGTATGTTCTGCAGAGAGAAAAAAAGCGCTCTCTCGTGTATCATGGCCTGACCTGGGTGGTCAGGGACGTTACATTATGGTATCAGAGCTTCAGTTTTCAACACTGAGCCTGGATGGGCCGAGCAAGTTGAGTTGAAGCGAAATTTCACAGAGGATTAATTTTGAAGTGGCCAAATTTCATTTTGTAGAGCATCCATGGTAAAGAGTAACAAAAATTGGGCGGAATTGGGAAAAATCCCCAATTTCGGTTGTTAAATTCATGGGGAGATTGAGAAATTTGGCCATGTGGTAAGATATTATTGAGTTAATATTTGTTCTAGCAAATTTAGACCTGGAATTGGTCAAATTTGAAGTTACAATGAAGCCATGATAGTTGGAGCGAGTTTTGTAATTAAAAATTTCAATTCGTAAATAGAGTTTGGGAGAAATTCGTTCTAGAAATGTCGAACCATAGTGATTTGTTGTTGCAGTTGTTGAATTGGTGTTATCGGGGTGAAATTGAACAAATTTTATAGTTGCAGAATGTTAATGGTAGAAATTGGGAAAAAATTTAAGCAAAAGCCCCAATTTTTGCAGCGGAATTCACGAGGAATTGATGCGCATAAAAATGAATGTGCCCAGGTGGGTGCACTAAAAATGCATGTTGCGTAGTAAAAATCTTGTGATGTGTAAAAATTGGGCACTGCGCCGAAAAATATTTGCGTGCAGGTGCACACGCTAAAATTTGGTGCCGCGCAAAAAAATGTTGGTTTGCCGGTGCGGGCGCCAAAATTTGGTGTCGCGCCGCATAGAAAAATGTTGGTGTGTGGGTGCGCGAGATAAATTTTGGCGCAACGTGGAAAAATGTTGGTGTACCATTGTGCACGCCAAAATTTCACGCCGCACGGAAAAATGTTGGTGTCTAGATGCGCGTGTTAAATTTTGGAACCGTGCAGAAAAATGTTGGTGTGCAGGTGCACACACTAAATTTAGCATTGCGCAGTGTGCATACACATAATAAGGTGCGCGGATAAGTTTGGTTGGTGCGTGCGCAATATGAGTATAAGTTGCCACGCGACAACGTAGTAAATGGTGCACGCAGACTATTGGTGCATGGTGGGGGTGTACTAAAATTTGGCATGGAGCAGCGCGTAGAGTGAAATGCACGTAGAATATCAACGCGCGATACAAAAACTGCGCACAACAGGTAATAGTACAAGAACCAAAATTACGCACAGTGGATATTGGCGCGCGACACAAAAGTAGTGCGCGCCAGTTGTTGGTGCAACAGAGAAGTGATGCACAATGGTTATAGGTGTGCGGAGCATGATTTATCCTTTGGTGTTGTTGCGCATATTAAATATGGGTGTACAGGTTCAAAATTGTGCGCGTGAATTCATTTTAATGGTGAACAACAATAGAAAACCAACGAATTTTTGCGACATTTTATACTATTTGAACGTCATCTTTTTGCAGTGCATTTTTGAGGCCCTTAAGAGCATTTTAGCAATGCAAAAACCTTTGCAGCTCAAATAAAAGAGCTCAGAGAGAGATTTCTAATGGTGTAAACCATTCGTCAAACAAAGCTTTTATGATAAAGTTACAACACAAACACTGGAGGGTAAATTTTAAGACCCAACTAGCTTCAAAGAGCCATAACTTTATGCTCTGGAATCAGATTGAGGCGCAGGAGAAGTCAATGGAAATATATTGAACAATAGAAGACAGTCCCAGAGCTGAATTAAATTTATGGGCATGTTAAATATGTCTAATATGGTAAAGAAGTTACATGTAGCATTCCAGACCAAAAACACAATTGGCCTAGAACTTCAGAAGGCTGTAACTAGCAACCAAGAAACACAATTTAGCTCCTACAAAACTCCAATGGAGTAGGTGCAAAACTGCATAATTACAGTGCAAAATTGCACCAAGTTGAAGTGTGAATAGAAAAATTAATGGGCAAATTTCAAATAACCATAATTTTCTGCTCAAGACTCGGAATTGAGCATGGAGCGAGCGTTGGAAAGGTCTGAGACAATAGAATATAATCATTCACCCAGAAAATTGATATGGGCATTCAATTTTCTAGGAAATTAGAATAAATAATTATGATATATTATTGAACCACAATGGTTCATATTTTCATGAAATTGTTGAAACAGTTAGCATGACAAAGTTTTGTTGGCTGCATATTTTGCAGAGTTAACCACAACTAGATTAGATCAGGATCAACACAGAGCCCAAAGAAATGGAAGATGCACAATGAAATTATAGCTAGGAAGATGAGATCAGAGGGATGGATGTCCATTTGGGCATTGAATGAACAAACTCCAATGGACATGGAGAAGGAAGGGATAAAAACATGAATATGGTAGAGACCATTAAAAATTTGTAGAAGGATGTCCAAAGCCATAAGGATGATAATGAAAGGCTTATGAGAGCCAAGGAGCTGTAGGATGACTTCAACATGAAGTTAATGTAGAGCTTGAAGAGAATATAAAATAAATTGGATAAGGAGAGTGGCTCAAACAAATCAGGAAGTCACAAGTCTTCTGATGAGAAAAGTAGAACAAGAAGTGTTAGTTGACATCACCACCACTCCCCGAGGAATTCCAATAAGAGAGCACATAGCAGCTCAAGTCCATCCCCTGTCAGGAATCATAAGAGTTTTGGGGTGGATTAATTGCGAGGATAAATGAACAAAATCAAACCTCCTACATTTGATGGTGAGCATGAGAAGGATGAAGATGAAGAGACATGGTTGTTGGGCATCAGGAAGTATTTTCAATTGCACAATTATTCTTCTCATGCAGAAGGAAGAATTGTCATCTATCAACTCAAGGGAAAGACATCCATGTGGTAGGATTAGCTTGTGTAGGTGAAACACATTAAAGAGAAAAGTGTTACTTGGAGGGAATTCAAGAAGTATTTTGAGAAGAAATACTTGATTAAGAGATACTATGACAAGAAAATGAAAGAGTTCTTTGAACTCAAGCTTGGGAGTATGACCATAGATGAATATGAAAGAATGTTTTTAGAACTGTTGAAGTATGGTTTTTTCATCAAGGATGAGACAGTTAAGATTAAAAGGTATTTGAGTGTATTGTCATCATTCATCAGTGACAAAATACAATATGATGATCCCAATAAATTGGAGGAAACCATAAGGTGAGCTAAATGCCTATATGATCAGCAAAAAACAAGGCCAACTTTCCAAAAATATTGGGAAGACAAAAAGAAATTCTAGATGGATTAGAGGAAGAAGGGAACTAAGCCACCATTCTTCAGAAATAATCCTCAGGGACAGCCAACTCCTAGAGAACCTAGAACAATTGAGACAGGGGGTAAAAAGAAAAGGCAACCACCTATTCAATGTTGGGGTTGTAAAGGAGATCATATGTTCATAGATTGTCCTCACAGAGGTGAAAAAGTGAGGACTGTTCATAATGTACAAAAATCTGAAACAATGGAGGACATGAGCAGAAATGTACCAAGAATCTATGCATCCCTTGACAACAAACAAGCAAAGTATCAGTCACATATGATTGAAGTGGAAGGTATGATCAACAACCAAACCATTGCTATTTTAATTGATTATGGAGCTATTCATAGTTATATAGATCCTAAGGTGGTGGAAATTTTTCATTTTACAAGAGGAAAGCATGGAAAATCTTGGTTGGTGCAGCTGGCTACCAGAGCCAAAAGAAAAGTTAATGAGATGGTTAAGTCGTGTCTTATAGACATGAATGGACTGAACACCAGGGCAGATTTGAACATCTTTCCTTTAGGTTCCTATGACTGTCTAACTAGGATGGATTGGTTGGACCAACATCATGCTATCCTATACTATCATAACAAGGAATTTAATTGCTTGGATGAGGAAGAGATCCTAAGGAAAGTGCAGGAAATTCCTAGGGCAGTAACCATCAGAGAAATTTCATCATTGCAGCTAAAGAGATGTTACAAAAAAGGGTGTCAAATATTTGCAGCTCATATGGAGGAGACACCTAAAGATAAGGTGACAAATTTGGAAGATCATGCAGTCCTGGAAAAGTTTGAAGATGTGTTCAAGGAGTTACCAGTATTACCCCCAAAGAGAGATATTGATTTCTCTATAAATTTAATGCCTAGAGCAGCTCAAGTGTCAAAGAATCCTTACAGAATGAGTACACTAGAGTTGAAGGAGTTGCAAATGCATCTTGAAGAACTTCTGAAGGAGGGGTATATACGCCCAAGTGTGTCACCTTGAGGTGCCCCAATATTGTTTGTGAAGAAGAAAGATGGAACATTAAGATTGTGCATTGATTTCAAACAGTTGAATAAAGTGACTGTAAAGAACAAGTATCCTATGCCAAGGATTGACAATCTCTTTGATCAATTGAAGGATGCAAACATATTTTCAAAGAAAGATTTCAGGTCAGGATACCATCGGGTAAGGATTAAAGAGGAAGATATTAGCAAGACGGCCTTCAAGACAAGGTATGGTCATTATGAGTTCACAGTGGTGCCATTTGGGTTGTCAAATGCACCGGTTGTTTGCATGTGTTTAATGAATGGTGTTTTCCAAGAATATTTAGACAAGTTTGTCATTGTCTTTTTGGATGACATCCTTATATATTCCAAGTCAGAAGAAGAGCATGAGCATCATTTGAGGATGGTGTTTTAGTTATTAAGGGAGCATCAGTTGTATGCCAAATTTAGCTAGTGCTCATTTTATTAGAAACAAATTCATTATTTGGGGCATATCATTTCAAAGGATGGGATAGCAGCGGATCCTAAGGATATAGAAGCCATTAGAGAATGGTTCATGCCAAAGAATGTGACAGAGGTCAGATCATTCATGGGCCTTGCAGACTACTATAGGAGATTTATTGAAGGATTCTCAAATATTGCACACCCAATCACTTCCTTACAAAAGAAGGGTGTGATGTTTCAGTAGACATTGGATTGTGGAAATAGTTTCCAACACTTGAAACAATTATTAACAAGTGCTTCAATACTAAGGATTGCAGATCCAAATGAAGACTTCATTGTATGCATAGATGCATGCAAAGAAGCACTTGGTGGAGTCCTTAGTCACAATGGGTTTATTATATGTTATGAATCAAGGAAGTTGAAGGAGCATGAAAGACACTATTCCACTCATGATTTGGAGTTGGCAGCCATAGTGCATGCCTTGAGGAAATGGAGACACTACCTCATGGGTAAAATTTTTGAGCTAATAACAGACCATAATGGTCTGAAATATTTATTTTATCAACCAACTCTAAATGTTAGGCAAAGAAGATGGTTAGAATTTCTAGGTGAATATGACTTTGATATAAATAATATCAAGGGGAAAGAGAAAAAAGTGGTTGATGTACTCAGCAGAAGAGTGCATGAATTGCATGCTACAACCATTAACATGTACCAATCAAATTTGAAACCCAGAATTTTAGAGGCTGGAAAATTAGATTTGCAATACAAGGAATTAGTGGCAAAATTACATCAAGGTAATTTGCAATAGAAAATTGAAGAATACAAGTTAGATAATGATGAAATTCTCATGTATAGGGGTAGAATTTATGCACCAAATTCTCAAGAATTGAAAAAATTGATATTGGGAGAAAGGCATAATGCACCTTATGTTGGGCACCTAGGTTATCAAAAAACTATTGCAGATGTCAAGAGCCAATATTATTAGCCAGGCATGAAGAAAGAGGTTGTTGATTTTATTGCCAAATGTTTGGAATGTCAAAAGTTAAAGGATGAGCATAGACACCCAACTGGTTTGCTACAACCACTACCCATTCCTGAGTTGAAGTGGGAAGTTGTAACCATGGATTTCACCACCAAACTTCCTAGAACAAATAAGCAACATGATTCTATCATGGTAGTGGTGGATAAGCTTACTAAAGCTGCCCATTTTATTCCAGTTAAGCTCACTCACAAGGCAATCAACATTGACGATGTTTATATGAGAGAAATTGCTAGATTACATGGCATACCCACGGAAATTTTGTTTGACAGAGATCCAAAATTTACCTCAAAATTTTGGAAAGGATTATTTAATGGATTTGGAACAAATTTGAATTTTAGTACAACTTATTATCCAGAATCAGATGGACAAACAAAGAGGGTAAATCAAGTGATTGAAGATATGTTGAGGATGTATGTGATGGATAGACCATCAAAATAGGATAACTACTTACACTTGGTAGAGTTTACTTATAACAATGGGTACCAAACATCTCTAAAGATGATCCCATTTGAGGCACTTTATGAAAGAAAGTGCAACACACCAATAAGCTAGGATAACCCAACAGATAGAGCAATGGTTGGGCCAGTTTTCTTTAGGGAAATGGAAGAGCAACTAATAAAAATAAAGCAAAATTTAAAGGCTTCCCAAGACAGGTAGAAAAACTATGTTGATAAGGGAAGAACTCAATTTAAAGTGGGAGACCATGTATATTTGAAAGTCAAAGCCAACAAAAGTTCCCTGAAGTTGCGAAATTGTTCAAAGTTGGTAGCTCGCTATTGTGGGCCGTTTGAAATCCTAGAGAGGATTGGTCCAACAGCTTATATAATTGCACTGTCTACATCTATGTATGTTCATAATGTATTCCATGTATCATTGATCAAGAAATATATACCCGATGCTAATCATGTTATTGATTTGAATGCGATTCTGGTGGAGCAAGAAGGCGCTTTCTAAGTGCATCCGGTACGCATTCTGGACTGAAAAATCAAACATCTCCAAAATCGCACCATAGGGATTTTAAAGGTCCAATGGACCTGGTACAGTCCTTAGGATGCTACTTGGAAGCATGAGGATGCAATGTGGGTAGAATACCCGCATCTTTTTGAGGACTTTTGAAATTTTGTTGTGTATGAGTACATAATGCACTGAAAATAGTGCATAAATAAGGGGAGGGGATTGTAATATCCCTAGGTCGAACCCAATTGTAATGTAAATGAAAATGTACTTAAGTTGATGAGTGGTTTCATTTCATTTTTGTATGCACCTTTCATGGCATAGTGCGTGCATGTACTGCGCAGTAAAATGATGAAGTGTGCACATTCCAGGATACCGCGTGCAACATCTTAAGTGCACGTGATATGAAGGCCAGCGAGCCTTTGTGTATATGTTTTGTTTTATAGGCTGGTGAGCCAATTATTATAAGATAAGAGGCTTATGTTTGTATTAGGCCATAGATCCTAGATGCTAAAGGCTAGTGCACCTAATTTTGTATATGTCTCAACATTAATATAAAAGACATCATTGCGCATAGACCGACCACGATAAAAGAGAATGGGGGACTAAACTCCACTAGTTAGGGAAAGGGTGGGGGATAAAAGTTAAGGAAAAGGGGCTAAGCTAGGGAGCTTAAGCCAAAAATGAATATTATATTAATATTTATTAAAGTATAAAGTATGGATAATTATTTTATCCTAAGTTCTAAAGACGGGGACAAGTGGGCCAAGGTAGCTCCCAACATGACAAGTGTCATGTTGGGGACATGCATACATATTGTGGGGACTTATTTCATTTCATGACATTATTTCCATCATTTGATCATGCACGCATCCATTCCATGAGCTTTCACCCACTGAGTCAATTGACCTCCATACCTTCCTGACTATACCTGAACTTGTATCCATAGCCATACATGTTGGTGTAGTTGGTTAGCTTGGGAGATGGACCTAATAAGCGGGTTGTCAGGCCCGTGGGATATTGAAGGGGTGGGTTGTCAAGCCCATGAGCAATTTCTCTCTAGGTGAGAGAATTGTTGGGAATTGATTTCTTGAAGGTGTTAAACTACAACTACAAGGCTCAGAGACTTCTTATCCAGCCTGTTGTTGAAGCCCGGAAAGAAATTGGGGCAGCTGAAGAACTGTGAGCAGAGAAGGGGAACACTTCCTGGGGTGGAACATGCATGTGGGGAATGAGGGACTGTAGGCTGTTAGTTTGAATAGGCACCTGTGACGAAGTCTTTCATGTTGTCTATGAGCCATTATCCTGGTTAAGAATCCCTTTACCCAAGTGGAGTTTAGTCCTAGCTCATGGGTGACCCACTGCTGAGAGTGATGTGCAGTGTGGTATAAGGCTAGGAGGTTCATGGAAGTTCTACATGTAGTTGGTGATATTCTTACCAAGATAAGTGTCAATTGTGTGATAAAGTGCATGTTGCATAATTATTTACGTGTTTATTTTTATGGATGTATCATGTATATGGTTTATAACTGTGCTTATATTATGGGTATTACCTTCATGTGTTGCATGTATATGTTTACTGTTATTTCAGTATGAATCTATGCATTTACAGTCTGTATTTCTATTTTACATTTTATATATAAATTTTCGCAAGAGTTATGTGTGTATATGTTTTAATTGCATGCAATTCGAAAAATCTATGTGGCATAGCTCAGTTGGATGTTTGGTATGTTACAATATGTTCCGCAGAGAGAATAAAAGAGTTCTCTTGTGTATCATGTCCCAGCCTGGGTGGCCGAGGACGTTACACCAAAGATCTAGACAAATAGTTGAAGTAGTTGGAATTGTACTTTGTTGTAAACCAATTCTTTAATGAAAAAAAGAATGGCTCACCACTTTTAAATTTGTCACAAATTCCCTTTCATGGTGGAACTATTTTGTGTTTCTCAACACAAAGAGGATGCATAACAACCCATAGCTACATGGGAATGGTTCAAGACTGTTGTGAAAAGAGAACTTCAATCCCATAGGACACCTTGATCATGAATACATACACTAAAAGTGGTTGCATTAGAAGCAAGATCAATTTGTTCCAAAATTAATTTTAGAGTACCATCAAATGACAATTAAAGTGAATGATAGAATTCCTAAATTCTTGAGGATTATCAAATTCAAGGCATGTTTGTGTTTTTCCTAAAGGAAGAAATATAATTCCTAACTAATGCTTTAGGAGATGCTTATCGGTTTGCAACAAAATTGGAAGAGAAGTTCAATAACCTTAATGGCTGAGGAAAGGGACAAACTTAAAAGCCAAATAATCAATTTGATAGAAGGCTACAAAAGTCTGAGGTGATGTAGAAAAAGATAAGGGTAAAGTCAAGTTCCATTAGAAGTATGAGCAATAATGAGAAGAGGTTTTGAAGATATTGGTGTGTGGCCTCCCCACCCAACACACCCCAGCTGCAAGATGGATAGCCATGAAAAAAATAATCAAAATTCCTACCTCAAAAATCCACTTACCCAAATTCCAACAGATATGATCTCCCACAAAGGCTCAAGGAGTTAATTAAAATGAATATACATGTGTGGTAATTAAAATTTATCAAAACATAAACCACATGAATTAACATGTTTCATGGTATCTAAGTGTTTATATTCGTAAGCAATCTCTCTCTCTCTCTCTCTCATGCAAATACTTATATTTTCATAACATAAAATGTCATTAAATTATTGATTCATAAGAGAAATGATAGGACACATATCTTTTAATAGGAAATCATCCAAGAAACTAATTGTGTATGAGTAATTTTCCACCCAACCATAGATATCTAGTGCAAATTCCACCTCCAAGACAAGCTATGAGATCACTAGGGTGAAGAAAATAAGCTACAAGATTTTGGCCCACTCAACCCAACCCATTTTCTCTTATGTAGAGATTATATGCTCATTACATAGCACTATAAGAATCTCATCCAACCATTAAAAAACCATGACACTCAAAATTCCTTGCATAAAAAAAATAATATCTTCTCATTATTTTCTCAATAATCTCTCGGGGAGATTATTCCCTCCCAGTTCTCTTCAATGTAGGTAGAAAAAGTCCAATTTGTTGAATTCTTTATGTCAATAGCATGCAAAGTGACACTTGGCTCTCAAGCATTCAATGAGTATCAAATACATAGTGTGAAGGATTTCTAACTAGCTCAACCTCTATGCTCTTGTACAACCATCATCTCTCATGCAAGGTCTATAATGTTTTCTTCCCAATGTTGATTTGGTTAATTTCCACATTTGTGTATTGTTAGCAAGAAAAGTAGTGCATGGGAAATGTAGATCATGAACATGATAACATTAGAATGAATAAATGGTAGTGAGAGAGTTGAGAGAATTATGGTCGAAATTACTTTTTATAGGAGGAACGAAATACTCTTACAAGTTTCCCCAAAATGTTTATACTCAACCCATGCTCCAATAATTGTGTGAGAAGACTTCACTAGCATGTACATGTATTCAGTGACTGGGTTTCTAAGTCGGTGGAGGTAGATCAATTAATTTAAGGAACATGGTGGAAAAAATGAGTTCATAGGTTGACACTTGGAAATAGAAGATAACTCTTCCATATTCCCCCTTTCCTATTCCCCTATAACCTCTCTCATGCTCTCTACAACCAGCTTAGACCATTATATATTATATTTTAGTATTAATATCTTTATATCTTAAGTTCACCATAGCAAGCCTATCACATAGTCTATAGAAGTATATTTACATCATCTATACGCCTAATGATCTATACAGTGCCATGAATATTCCATTGGAATAGTTCATCACAACATATCTTCCAATATTATGAAATCTTCTATTATGCAATTTATTTTCTTAGATATCAAATTTATTATAACTAACTTAGTGCTCAAATTTATGGAAATAACTAAAATTCAAAAATGAAAGAAGAAAATGAACACAAGATGTGATTTGGGAAACCTAATATGGGAGAAAAGCTATCTAGAAGGTGAGGCCTGTGATTTTCTATCTTTTCTTCAATTATGAAATGAAAGTACAAAGAAAGTGACACTCATTATGGAGTTTCCTTTGACACTATGGCTTAAATGGATGCTACAAAATCTTCCACCTTGTAATGATCCCAAGCCAAATTCTTTCTTGGAATCACTAACTACTACTAATTTACTGAGTTATTAAGTGCATACAAGATTCATCAACACATGGAGATCACAATATATTCAATATGTAGAAGCACAAGCAAAGATCTGACCTTTTTATTATGAGCAATGTAAGATCAATACAATAGATGGCCAATCTGGCATAAACCTCATATGGTCGTACAAGCAATAGATATGAGCTGCTACAAAATGCTCCCGACAATACAAAATAAGCCTCCAAAGGCTGGATATACAATGAAGACTAAATCAAGCAGATCTGTGCCATACTAATGCTCAACCTCCAAGCTGGAAAGTGCCACGTCCTGCTAGAATGCTGAAGCCCTCAATAATTCGGCCTTGCTACCAAAAGTGTCCAATCATCCCGAGAAATATTCCAAATGATAGATCGGGCGACTGTAAGGACAACCTAGATGTACAAACTCCCAAATCCACTCTCAAATCCCATAGATATGAATTTCCCACTGAATGGGGTGCCCCACTGGATGACTGAAACCCTATCTGGTTCGACCCTGATGAAGGAGGCTTCCAAATGCTCTGAAACTCTCCAAGAATATAGATTGGGCTATGAGAATCCTGTGGGAGAAGTTTTGGACTCAGATCTCAAGCAGATCTCCCTAGATCTGAGTTTTACTGAATTACAGGATGTCCCCTATGGCTCCAAGTCGTCCCAATATGCAGACAAATGTAGAATGATGATAACCCTCCTGAAAATCCC
This sequence comes from Picea engelmannii, assembly GCA_009831015.1. Lineage (NCBI taxonomy): Eukaryota > Viridiplantae > Streptophyta > Pinopsida > Pinales > Pinaceae > Picea > Picea engelmannii. Next base: position 1,129,164 of record ML788682.1, on the reverse strand, counting down.
TCAAACTAATGGTCATGCCCCTGCAAACAAAACCCAACTATCGGAATGGCCCCAGGCCCTCAGGATAAGCTGGATCGAACCTCCCTCCAGATGACGGTGCACCCTTGCTGGAAACACAAGAACAGTACGACTTGCTACCTTCTGAAGTGCTAGATGGAGATGGGATGAGACTAGAATGGTGTGGAGGAGTCTTTCATCCCCGAGACCAAGCTGCGAAACAAGGTGAGTGGATATTTCACCACTAAGTTGCTCACAAGGGTTTGTACAGCAAAACCCCCAAACTGAATGCTCAAGAGCAATAGCAAATGATAATCCAAAACCAGAATGAGTAATAGGTGCACCCCAGCCTCTTACTTA
>ML788682.1:1111390-1121446 GCA_009831015.1 Picea engelmannii | reverse complement strand
CCAAAAAAAAACTACAAAATAAATGCAAAAAGCAAAGCAAAGCACACTAGAAAACTACTAAACCAGCTACAAGAAGACATTAACAATAACTAAAGACGACGACAAGAATAAAATAAAATTATACAATAGAGGAACTAAAAGTTAATGAATGAAAATAAAATAAAATAAAGGTAAAATAGAAATTAAGGAACGAGAAAAAGGAGAATAGAGAGACAGCGGGGAAAGAAAAAATAAGAATAGTACAAATAAAATTAAAAACATAATAAATTAGGTAAAAGTAATAATAAATGTATAAATAATAATAAAAATTTAAAGGATTAACATTAGTGTTAGAAATAATAGAAAAAATGTTAGATATTAAAACATAACATTATAATGTAAAATTAGATTTCTATAAAATTAAAAACATAATAAATTGTGTAAAAGTAATAATAAATGTATAAATAATAATAGAAATTCAATATAAAATAAAGGATTAATATTAGTGTTATAAATAATAGAAAAAAAGGGTTAGATATTAAAAAATAACATTATAATGCAAAATTAGATTTCTTGACTATTATTAAATTAATATGGATGTATGGCTAGGAAATAGTATAGAATATTAAAAGTAGTATTAATAATATTGTAAACATACTATATTACACATTAGAATATTATATATATATATTATTCAACATAGATATTAGTATTAATATTATTAGAATATTAGGTTTCCCCGGATGGGGTGTTTGGGAAGCGAACTAAAGAGGGACCCATCCTCGAGGATGAAAACAAGAATATTAATGAGGTGGCTCCCATGGGAGAAGAACTCGAAAAATGGGAGGACCTTCCAGTTATCCAATCGCCTCAGCATTCAAGGACCCATCGAGTACATTGGTATAAGTAGCCAGGTGGGCATCGATGAAGCCCCCTCCAACTTCAGAAGAGTTCGATGACAAGACCTTCCAACCAGCATTCACCCCGAGATAGATGGAACGAGAAGCCATGCGAGATCCCACGAGTCCTCGGGCCCAATGTTGGAATTAGGGTATAATCATAAATGCCACTTGGATACTGCTCCAAATGATATTAACTACCTATCCTATCGAGGAGCAAATACATTCTCTGCTCACAATCCTCCTTCTCCATGTTAATCTTTGCAATAAAAATGATGGATGTTGTACTTCACCATAGTTTGATGCCTGCTCTGCAAATAGTGAATTCAGTTCATGACAACATGTCCCTCCTAGCTAGAGTCTGTGACTAGTACTCTGAGCCCTTTCTTTCTCTCATGTATCACCCTTTGTTCTGAGATCTCGCCCGTGATACGATGACACCTCAACATAGCTATCCTCGAGGTTATGGTCACATATCAGGGGCACTTGCACCTTCCTCCTCACGTCATCAGGAAGAGGGAAGACCAAACTCCTGAGTACAACAGTAGGCTTACAATGCGACTAGCAACTATAAGAGAAACACTCCCCACCACTTTCAAAGAAATATGGATGAAGTCGAAGTTGTAGTCAGCTTAGAACGAAACATGACTACAGATTCTGAAGTGGTTGAAAATACAATTCATTGGGTTCTAGATGTAGGTCACTCAAGAGGAAGGGAGACTTGTTGTTGGAAAATAGTAGAATTATACTGGCATATCAAGACCTTCATGGGACAAATGCTCCAAACAACGAAGGATGCCCAAAACACAGTCCAACTTCGGCTCGATGGTCTTCATATGATGGTCAAAGAGATTTTAGCTTGTCGTCCACCTGCTTCCAACAATCTGACAATTCTATCAACAATCCAGACACAACAATGCTCAGACAAAAAATCCACCAGATATCTCCGTCAGGCCCTAGACCCCTTAAAGCTAGGTACCCTTCAGATCTCTTTTGTTAAAATGATAAATATAAATAGGCATAGGTCTGTTAAATATTTCCAAACTCATAGGCAAGTATATCTAGCACCTCAAGTTTTTAAAGTTTTTTGGACAAATTACAAACAATATACATGGTCAGTGGATATTCTCCTTTGTTGTTGGTCTAGTTTCCCAAGTTTCAGGCCCGCAACAAAGCTCTTTTGTCTGTATGATTTTTTGAAAAATTAATAGAATTATGACTATGTACTTACAAAATTTTTTATTAGAATATTAGATTGGAGAATCGAGGAAAGTTAAGATAAAAAAATATAAAAATTGAAAACTTGTAGTTAATAATTCTTGAAAAAAAAATTCAATCTCATTTTTCTGAGCGAATTGGTGGTGATAAGGGTAAACATTGGGTGGAAGAATACCAGTTACAAGTGGGATGGAATGATCGTGGGGACCCCAAGAAGGTGGGAGGCCTTGGGGGTTTTCAAAAACTGAGTGGTGTTTGGAGAGGATAAGTTGCATGTCTAGATGAAAGATTGGGGATGGAGTTTCAACAACTTGAATGGCATGGAACTAGGAAATCATGTCAGAATGACCCTTTTTGAGGATTTTTTTCATTCGATGTGAATTGACAATCTCAGGGGAACCTACCTTGATGCATTGGAACTTGTAATGATTCCCATTATGTTAGAAGATCATGTATAGTTTCTTGAAATCCATGGTGATGAGATTAATGTGCATAACCAAACAACAACTAGGAAAATGTTGCAACCCCCCATTTCAATGGAAAAGATGTGGTATTTCAAAGACTAATCACCAATTTGTAGGAACACATTTTCACAATGACCCCCACATTTCATGGAACCTCCATTAGCATTCATGATTTGAAATTTAATGATGGCATGGATATAGCAATGGGTATCTTGAGAAATGCGTCAATGAATAAAGTTATGGTTGCTTCCATTGTCGATGAGGATAATGAATTTATGATTCTTGATATAGAAAATTAATTTAATATTTTGGGGAGCTGAAATACCAATGAGAACATGAAGAGATATGAAGGGTTGTACCTGAATTTGATGAGAGGGAAAACATATATCATTTGCCTATGGGAATCGATTTGGGAGGGGAAACATCACCTTCATTTTCATAAATGTCCTTAGAAATGGCCATAAAAATATTTTTCTCCTTACATTTGTTCCTCAGAAAGTATTTTTCATCACAATTGTAGCAAATACCCTTAAGTTGGCATTCATCTATTTATTCCCTGGTTAATTTATAAACCTTAAGAGGAGGGGAAGGGGAAGCTATATTGGTGGGGCGAGGATGATGAATAAAGGATTTTTTTATTTTATTTGAGTAGTGACCACCTGATGTGATTCCTTGGCCCTATGAGTGGATTTAAGCTAACTCTTAGGGCTAGCCATGAGAATGTGAGCACGAATTTCTTCCTTTAGGCCACTGATAAATAATTCGCGAAAGAAGGTGCTTGACATACCTTCTGTGATAAAATCCAATTGCTCAAAAGAAGTGATGTAGTATTCAATTGTACCTAAATTGTCAAGCTTGGTCAAATGGCCCAAATGATGAGTGTCTATGTCAAAACACTCATAAACATTTGTAACAAATTGGGTCCAAGCAATACAACCCTGGTGGGAATTTTTACACCATTGCCACCATTGCCAATGCACTAGATATAAATAGAGGACACTAAAACAAAGTTTTACTAAATCATCGGTGATTCCATGCAATGGGAAATAATGTTTCATTTGAGTGACCCGGCCAGTGGGATATGAGGCATCAAATTTATTCACCTCCAATTTGGGAAGATGGAAATCACGAGTAAGGGAGTTGGAATAAAAATCCATGGAATGGGATGATTTGACTCTCTATTTGTGTAAAGTTTGTTCTGTGGATGTAGGGTCCTTGAATTGATTCATAAAGGATATCAGGGAGTGAAATCCAAGTATGGATAGTTGGGAATTAAATAAAGCAATATTGGAATTAATTTGAGACAAAATTTGATCGGTTTGAGTTTGAGTTTCTTTGCATTGGTATTGGAATTTTCTAAAGGATTCAAGGGACCCCAAGCAGTTTCGAAAGCCTTGTTTGTAGGTTTTCATCTAAGGAGAGTGCACAATTAAGAGGGAGAGGTGAGAAGGGGAAAGGGGAAAGTGGTTCCACACAGAAATTCTTACTAGAGAGTTGTATGAAGAAAATCAGGGCGAAGTGAGGAATCTAGTGAGACAGGTCTTGAATAAGGGTGTCAGATAAGGCGAGTGGGTCCACACAAAAAATTCTTATGAAAGAGGGGTACCATTATAGTCAACGTGAAGAGAGGAATATATTGAGATAGGTCACAAATAAGTGTTCCTGTGGGACCACATACTCTTTTTTTACTCCTATAAAGTTATACTCTTGTCTGAATAATACTACGTTGAAAAATGCCCAAATTCTGAATATTGAATATTATATAGGAAGTTCCTAGCCTAGGTGTAGGAAGAAAGGTTTCCCAAGATGTGATGTGTATAATTTTAACATTGTTTCTATTCTAGTAGAAATGGTTTCATTTTTTAGGGTTCCTAGGGACAAGGAAGTGCATTGTGTTATAGCTCTCTAATATACTTGAGGGGTCCAATAATAGTACTCTGCCCAATATCTCAAGGCTCTAACTAAGGACAATTAATCGTACCCTTAGTCGTACTACCTAATTACCTAGGTATGTGAGAGTATTCTTCCTTAGTGTTTGTCATGGTGCCATTATAGTATTCAGGTGGTCGAATGGCTAATCTACAACTGGTTTCAGGATACCTATAGGACTCCCGATATACTTGAGGGCATGTGGAATTGAAATTCCATGTACATGTGTTGTTTCATGTGGTACTTCTTGAAGGCATACAAACAAGGGTTATAGTAGTTTCCAACAAGGTGAAACCATGTATAGTTCGTATGTGTATTCTTCATCAACCATAGTTTTACCCACTTAAAAATAGATCATTTTGGTTCTTTATAGATGTTGGAACACAACACATCTCTATCTTGAAGAAAAAAATTCTAAAATTTCCTAAGGAAAGTGCTTTGATACCACTTATAAGGTACCAAATGTAACACACCCAACCCTCTAAGTACCAATTTAAGGGATGGGGTAGTAAAATTTCTCCTTTTCTCAATCATCTCAATACCTATTCTCAAGGGCACCATTGTCTCCTGCTTGTCAAGATATTTCCAACGATTGTCACCATGCTCCAAACCAAGCTATGGATCAAACATTATGTCCTTCCAAATTTCTTGTCCCTCATTGGCCAAGTGCCACCTCAATGCCACATGGAATCCACATGGCTACATATCCTAGGTGTCATCCCATGTGGCATATTCGTGGCTCCGACCTTGCGCTTTCCAAATAGTTCTCCAATACATGGTTTCCATCCCACAGAACCTCACGTCGTCATCTTCAGTATTTTACTCCCATGAGTTGAAAATATCCCAACCAAAAGTTTTGATGAAGATCCATTAATCGATCTTATCCTAGATCTAACGATATTTTAAAAAATTAGGATTGCGAAGCAATAAAATAAAACAAATGCGGAAATAAAAAAATAGAAGATACACAATACACTAGAGACACAGATATATGTGGTTCACCTAGTGTGGGATACGTCCACCAGAGAAATTGTCAGGTCCTTCCTTTATTATTATCCACCAAAATGAAGGGATACAACCTACAACACACCTGTTGTAACTTCCTCTTCTTTCTATCATAGTCTCCTCTCTCAGAATACAATATTCACACACATACACAGTCACAATACAATTCCATCATGAAAATATTCTTTCCTTAAAGGGAAAAAAATCTTAACATAACTTCTACCTTCAGATCTGTGACCTTATAATGAACGGTCCATATTGACTATGAAATTACAGTATTTTATAAGGCAATTTTTCACAAAATTTCACTTTGGGGGCGTTGTCCCCGAATCCTCTGGCATGGGGGGAATCCATTAATTGTCACCCCCCCCCCTAGACCCCCTTATGACAATAGTGGGGGGGAAATCCCCCCCACACCCCCTGTCAGGAAATGGGATCCAAGCATGACTGAAACAAACCTATGAATAAGGAATATAATCAGGCTCCACAACCAACATGGTCCTAGTGTTGATCATCCAATGATCCTAAGTGAGTCGGTGACTCTAAAGTAAATGACATTTAATACCCACTCTTTCATCCTCTCGTTCCCCGATGACAACATATCTAGATATGAAGTTCCATATCTACACTTTCCATCAATCGATGAATGCTCAAGACCTATCAATTACCAAATCTATGGTCCCAGGGAAAGTATTAGATGACTCTAATTGTGCTGGTGCTCCTAACCTATGTGGGGGTTAACACCCCTCCTCTATGCCATTCTTGATATGATGGTCCTCAAGTCACTCAACTAATGATTCTGAGTAATTTGGTGACACCAACTTGTGCAATGGTTAATTTCTCATCTGCTTCTCACCTCCAAAGATGACGGTGAGACCCATGGAAAATAAACGGTTCTAGCCATGTCTTCAACCCACTCTGACTAATGATCCATTTCACTCCTCCTTTAATCGTCGTTGACGTTTATTAACAATGCCTAATAGGTCCCATTTGAACCACGATGACATTACGCCTAGATGAATGGTCCAAATTCACTGGCTTGCATATCCAATGTCTTGAAATAAAACAAAGGTCCAGAGGACCTCCTCACCCAATGGGGCCTGTTCTTTCCTAATCGACCAATCACTTAGTGAAATGTGTCATTACTTGGCCATGTTGGCTGCCATGCTAGTACGATTACGAAATTATTCTCTTTATCATGGCCCATACGGTTCATGTGCATTTCGAGGACTAAGATCACTCCCAAACTAGCCGCCGATCTATGGTCTATATTGGCCCTCGAAGCTCTCCTGTCGGAGTGTTTCTACTTTGGCCTCCAGAGAAACTCCAACCATCGGAATTAGATGATGTTTTCCACTTGGTATCTGAGGTCACCATTTACCTACCACCTAGTCATTTATTGCCATGTGTATCGGTCTCCTAGTATGACATGTGGCACATTCATACCTAAAGGACTCTATCTCAAAAGGGCCAAAACACCGTGACATGTGGCACATCTTTACTTGACATGTGGCACCACCCACGTCATTACATGTGGGATGAAGTGGGTCTACATGTCATCATGCAATATCTATTTCGATATTCCAGGTGTTGTCATGTGCCCCAAGAACTTTGGTTGGGGTGACGCCATCCCCTTGTCGCTACTTGCCAAGTAACCTATTAGGGATTTACGACAGATCGATGACTAAGATTCAATCTAACCCTGACTACTATCAACAATATAGATCTTCCTTTGGAGCCTCCTCATTGAATCTCATCTCTGCGATTTAATTTGAATGAGACCACATGATAAACGACTAGGATCAGATCTTGCTCAGGTATTGATCAACAATTCAGATGTGTCGTTGGAATCCCTCCTTCAGAGTGTACTTCCTCTGGGACTGCAACTTACTCCAAAAGGTACTCTGCGATGAATGGCTAGGATCTATTGTTTCGCTAGATCAATGACTGATATTAAATTATTTTCCTACATCGATCGAGGGTGCGTATCTAACCATCATGCCAAATAGATGACCATGATCCTCCGAGGAAAAACAAGAGTTTACAGACAAAGATTTGATCTCGTCTATACATCGATCAACAAATCTGATCTTGTCGAAGGGATTCTTCCAACAAATCAACAGTCCATGTTACCTCCTAGGGGTTTGGTTTCGTCGAAATTTGCATACACTAGTAGAATTTTGAAAACAAATTACCAAGTGACTAAAAACTTTAGTCACAACAACTAAAAATGACTAAATTCTACTATTTTTTTGCAACACAACTATAAACGACTATATAATCGGTGATTATATTACTAGTTCTTCTAGCTGGGTCCTCATTACTCCACTTCTCGGTTTTTATAATGTATTCCGACCATCGTAGATACTCCTCTGACCTCACACATTAGGGGGCATCTGTTATAGCAAGATTTGCCTCACCCTATGAAATCTTGCATAGAGGACCTTTTTCCATTTCCCTATGCAGACTTGAAGTCCCTTTTTTACAAATCCCAGAGCTAAAAATATAATTTTTCCACATATATGTTCCCTGCCTATATTACAACATGTGTATACGTAGATTGCACCACTACATCCCGTGTACATCGAGAAATGTGCCCAAACTTGAAAAATTGTGTCGGGTTTCCATGTCACATCACGAGATCAATGATCCTTGGCCTTCCATATACTGGAAACGTTCTGACTCGGCCCTTCAGTTCCACTTGAAGGCTATAAATAGGCCAAATCTGAGCTATGGAAAAGAGGAGACAAAATTCAATTTTGAGAGCAAAGTTACTATAAACAAATTATTCACTTCACATTGAGTCTGCATCCCTCTATCCTTTAAGTATGAACACATTGTTCATCCCCCAAGCTCTTCCCTTATTGATTGAGAACTTCATTGTCTCTCTTATATGAGCTTGCCTTTGGTGGAGGATTGAAGTGGTGGAGACCCAACTGGAAGGAACTTGGTTTCTCGGTTATGAACCGTGCTGACACAAATGTTTGTAAATCATTCATTTCTGTTGATTATATCTTAATAGAAACACTCTTTTCTCGTCGAATTAATATCTCACAAATATTTGAATTGTTATTCCATGGAAGTATTTGTTATGAATGTTGATGGATTATGTTATCATATGTGCTAACATTATATATTATCACCATATGCTTGCATTGCTTGGTTGTTGAGGACTAGTTGCAGGTATATTGTTTTGGGTCAAGTGCTCAACGATGGACTTCATCGAATGTCTGGATGAGGTAGGCCTCTTATCTTTTCTTGTTAGCATATTTGTTTATATAGCATACTTGAGATTAGAGTTAATTTCTACAATCATTTTCGTCTGTTATGGTTTACCCCTAGCTATAGAGAGATGATCCTCATAATACATGTGCATCATAAAATATTTAATATTATAGTATGCAATAAATGATTTCTCTTAATGATTTTCTTAACAGAGTGAGAAAAGTATTAATCAAACAAAACTTTATTACCATGTTATTAAAATTCATAAATTATATGATCATGTTATTAAAATTAAGTTAGGATGGTAAAAAAAGTTTTTTTTTTAATATTATTTAAAAATAAAAATAATTGCATTACCATGGAGATATCAACTATTTCATATGAACAAATTTTAGGAAAAATAACTTCATTTTGTTTAAGGTATTCTATATCTTGGAAGATAGAAAGCCTTCTATGACAAATGGGCAAGTGGGAAAATAACGTTTTTCTAATTATTCAATATCTTGGAAGATGGAGAGCCTTCCATGACTTTTATGGGCAAGTGGAAGCCAAGTTGTTTAGTCTCAATGTTAGATATTTTAGTGGAGTTTAAACGTGGATTAATTGGAGTCAACCTAAAGATAAGTTAGATTGGAATCCATTTATATATTATTTTTATGAGTATAAGACTACGTTTAAAAACATTTGGTGGAGGCCACTACAATTTTTTATAAAGTTCAAAGTGGTATTTTTTTATGAAGTTCTCAGTGGTAAATGACAATATATCATGATCCTACATACAGATCCACAAATAGTGGCCAGTCCATGTTTACTAAATAGAGCATAAGTTACATGAATGAGCCTTAAAATATAAGATACATAAGTTACATGATTGAGCATAAGTTACATGATACAATTTAAAATGATTTGTTTGAAGAGGAATAATCCAAGGGGTTCTTGCATGCAACGGTGTAAAGAATGGAAAACAAATGTTTGTGGTTTTCTACCTGTCACACGTGTGCTTTTTGTTTTGCATGCAACGATAAAATGTGATGGTGCAAGTCATGCTTGTGGTTTTCTATACAAAACATGTGTTTGGAATTATCCCAATTGAATGCTTAGTGCAATAAACTTCGCCCCACACACCACTTTTTAATGTTTTCGAGTTCTTAATAGCAAGGCAACTTCACATGTGGTGACAAACAAAAAAAAATGGCTTAAAAATGGCTTAGACGAGTAGCTCATTTGTACTTGGCTTCACATGTGGTGACAAACAAAAGAAATGGCTTAGACGACTAGCTCATTTTCACTTAGTTTAAAAATCCTAAAATCGAGGTATCATGGAAAAAATAAATAAA
>ML788682.1:1083773-1111114 GCA_009831015.1 Picea engelmannii | reverse complement strand
AAGAAATGGCTTAGACGACTAGCTCATTTTTACTTAGCCTAAAAATCCTAAAATCAAGGTATCATGGAAAAAAATATATATATATTTAACAATTGTATCTACCTTAACAAGTATGATAGGTGCACGGTAAACAAGATTTACAGAATATGTAGAAATCTAAGGTGATAATAAGGAAGTGCAAAACTACGGTTGTGAAACCATCACTTTTCATGACAATCTACATTCATGAACAAGAAGATCATTCTTGAAGCAAACTAGTGTATCTATCGAATGAAGATATCTGGGAAGGATATATGATTAAAATACAACTACTTTCAAAACCAAAACAAAGATCATACAAATTAGTGGAGAATGTTAACCGATCTATTTGGTTTGGGAGCATGTATTTCATTTACTATACTAAGTGTATGAGTTAATAATGTTATTCCCTTTTTCTATGCCAGTCAAAAATTATAAACTATATTGATGCATTAAAATAGGAAAATGTGAGACTACAAGTTAGAAATATAAATGTGATTCTTGATGTCGTTCCATGAAAATATAAATAATGTTAAAAATATAAATGTAATTGAGTATGAGGAATTTGTTTAAATTTTATGCATTATTGAAATTTAAATGAATTGTATTTATTGATAAATATGGTCGTACACCATGAACAATTTAGTCACATTATTTTATTTGGACCAATTAAAATATCGAGTGATAAAATAAAAAAACTTCCAAATATACTTTATGTTTTCAAAATAAAACAACTCCATAAATAAATTTTGTAGGACTTTAAAAAATCTTAGAAAAACTATAAAAAATAAGAAAGTAATACGAAGTCAAAATAACTTGTCTCTATACAAAAACAATAATATGTGTGCAGTAGGTGTTACACATCAAATTTCCACACCTAGGTACCTCACCCTAAGTGTCACAAGTGTCGTAAAAAATGGCATATCCACCTTGCTAAGTGTCGCATACACCGCGACACCATGAAACAACATATGTCACAATCCCTAGTCAATGTGGAGGAGAAATATATTATATGAAGGTCAAAATACTATGTACACATGAATTATTATTAATATTCATGAAAATGAAATTAATTTAGTGTGAGAATCCACCTCACATTTGGTTTCCTATTTTTTAGGGGAGGTTGAGGATCTCATGGATGGTTGAAATATTTCCTCCTTAAAATCCTTGAGAGATTATTTCTCCCTAAAATCCTTAAGAGATATTTTCTCTCTAAATATCTTGGAGATTCCATTTAAGTGGATCTAATGAGTGATCCTTTCCATGGTGGTTAACCCTCCAAATCCTATATAACGAGGAATTTTGATGGAGAAGAAGAGGTAGATTAGAGGTATCAAACTTATGATCCTGGGAGCATCGTGCAAGGGCTGGACAAGGAGGACTTGGAGAGGTTGTTGTAACTACATCTACAGATTGTAAGTGTCTTTTTAATGTTCTCATTAATATTTGTTTGGCCCATTTCCTTCTAGTTTATGTAGCTTTACATATGCTTGTCTATTGTAGATGAATTTGTTTAATCTAGTATGCTAGAGTAGGAGTTTCCTTGTGTCTCTTTGTTGTCCATGGTTTGCAGGTATCAAGTTGTGCAAACGATTTTGGAGATCAAGCTGAAAATGGAGAAGCGAGGACAAACACTAGAAATAGGTACAATCACCTTTCCTCTTTCTCTCTTTTCAACTAGTTGAGCAAATATCAAAGGGGTGATGTCTCAGTATTAGGGGTCTAGAATCTGAGGGAAGATCCACCTGCCTGTAAGGGGATTTTTCTGTAACAGAAGTTGGTGAATCCACTGGGAAAGGACATTGACTTGTCTTTCCTTGGATTGTCTCTACCTTTTTCCCACCTTTAGATCATTTTTATTGTTTGATTTTTATCTATTTGTCTTTCTCTCCTTCTCATTGAAAATTTCACAAAGTTCTGGGAATTCTGGGTGAAATTTTCTGAGTTTTAAGGCTATGTTCTGAGTTTCTGGGAAGGGTAGCATGCCCATGTAGTGTATATCAGAGAGTTTATATACAATGAGTGCTCCCTTACAGTGTATATCAGAGCGCTACAACGCTTTGTGCCCTTGGAAACATGAGCGTTGGTCTCCTTTTCTCGTGATTTATGCCATTTTCTTTTCATTTTTTCTTAGTCTTTCTTGCAGAGATTTTTGCCCAGAGTCTATACTTTGTCTTGTGGCTTTGTTTGGGTAGACGTATTGGTACTTATCAATTCTTTTGATTTCCTATTTGATCTTGCAACCTTTTCCAAATTGCGAGATTGATTCGCCTTGTTTTTCTTGGTTTGGTTTGAATCTTGCAAAAATTTTGGTTATCTGACTGATTGAAAAGGTTTGCAAAGTTTTGTTGGTATTAAGTTACTTTTCAAATATTTCCTTTTTGAATGATTTGAGACTTTATTCTTATCACAACCTAACTTGGATTGCTCTTTCTTGTTGCTTGTTTTGTCAAGACATTTGAGTGATTTATATTTCTCCCTATCAGTTTTTGGATTCTTCTATGAACTTTATTGTATTCCTTGAATGTTTGTCGATTGTCGAGTCCCTGATTGAGTGACTTATTATACTTGTTTCATTCAGTTCTCATTATCCTGTGAGTGCATGATTTTCTTGAAATCCTTTTTTCTTCATGTCTTTTATATCAACATTCGACTCTTTCATTTTGATTGAAGGTCATGGATCGTTAAAGGATTTGCATTTGTTGTCTTTATGTATTAGAATCAAACAAAGAATATAGTTGCATTCTTTATTTTGGGTGCTGTAGATAACTAGGTTGCATTTAGAATATTGTGTTTGGGAATTGGGTGTTTTTATTGAAGAAAGTTGAACCTCTTCTCCATCCCATATGTAAGATTCATTGAAGAAAAAGATTTGCATCTCATTTTTCTGCATTCTTATGGAGTCGAGTCTAAAACATCATCGGTTTCACTTTTGCACCCTTGAGTAAACAAAAACCCTAAAATGAAGCACTTATAAAATTGATCAGATACTTTTATATTTTCTAGTAGAGAACCTACTTTAGCAAGTGTATGGATTTGGAATAGGTTGTGAGGATAACTTTCCAAAGCCATCAAAAAAATTTAGAATCTTGTGCTAGGGAGCGGTAAATCCAATTGTTTGTATAAGCATAGTTGGGATCCCCATCTCACATAGGGGTTAAACACGAGGTTGTGTGCGGGAGATAAGAAGAGATTTCCCCTCTGAATCTTAACCCACGTAGAAAAAATATCGTTTATTGGGGATTCTTCCTGAGAAACTACTGGTTTCATTTGGTCTCGGAGCTTCCTGAATCCCGAATATGTTCGGGGTCCTCTCGAGTTTTCTGGTCCACTTGTCTTTGGTTTTCTTGAAGAATTTCAGACTTGTCATCATGTCCATACATTCCTTCTCGATTGTTGAATGTACCCTCTTAGAGGATGAATGTGAGTAGGTAACCTTAGTGGCCTATATATGTAGGGTTGATACACAAGGTGATGGTGAGGGGGCTTCTTCGTTGTACCTAGGTCATATGTTGGTAAAACTCACTCGGGCTCCTTGGAGGGTACATCCATGGGTAAACTTGTGTGGGAAATTGTACCAAGGCATAATTATGTTAAGTAGGTTGCCAACGTAACTGATCCACCCACCCTATCCCATCCCCTTGCTATATTGATCTCACGATGTTGGATTTCATCACCAAGTAGTGGTTTCATTTTAGGAAGGTTTGCTTGATTGTTTGTTTCTTAGATTTGTAGCATTTGTTGTTTGTTTTCCTTAGTGGAAGTTAGTTCAAGTCAGTTTCAATGGCATCAACTCCCGGGAGTACCAATGGAGGAACCCCTTTTCCTAGGGAACCTTTCACCTTTCCTTCTTTTGGAAATGTTGGTCCTCCGTGCATTGCCACACTGATCCTTCCGGGACTCACGATCTAATTACCAGTTTGGTTGTTCCCCACTCCAGTGATATTGAATCTTCCTAGTGCTTCAGATGTAAGAACATTTCCCACACATCAACCTCATGTTGATCTTTCACATTCTTCACTCGTTAGGTATCCTTCCCTTTCTCCTTCTTCACCTAGTAAAAGCTCTAAAGCGAGTAGCCGGGTTGATAAGAAGGAGAAGAAACAAAAAGAGAAGAAGAAGAAGAACTAGAAAGGGACCAAACCTCCAACTGCATCAGTTCATGTTGGATCCAAGAAACCAACTACTGTTAATCATACTCGGAGTGTTGATAAAGTCGACAAGTTTAAAATGAAGAATCCTAAACCCAAATTCCCTTGCAGTATTTGTAAGGATGACCACTTTCTGAGGGATTTCCCTCATCTCCCCAAGGTATTAGGAATGTGGTCTTCCATGTCATTAGTCATTGTTGAACATGATAGTGACACCCCATCAGCTAGTGACATTAAGGTTTGTAAGAAGAATAGAATTGTCAAATTTCCTTGTTTGTTATGCGAAGGTGATAATTACTCTCACCTTTTCCCTCGTATGGATGAGGCTTCTTAAATTTTAGAAAAGATTCAAATTCGAACTACTTATCATAATATTTATTCCAAACCATCATTAGTTGATGGATTGGTCAATCTGGTCCATCCCCATTCAGTCCGGTTGATCCGGTGGTCAATTTGGTTTCATCCTTGGTTGAACCACTAACCCAAGTAACCAATCTAGTTTCGTCATCGATCAACCCCACTCTTCATCTAAAAAGTGAAACTTAAGCAGTCGATCCAGTTTCGCCATCAGTCGAGCCCACTCCTCGCCTGAGGAGTGCCAAAGTGGCTAATCAAATGGGATCCAAGCATGACTGAAACAAACTTATGAATCAAAAAGATAATCAGGCTCCACAACCAACATGGTCCTAGTGCCAATCATCCAATGATCCTAAGTGAGTCAGTGACTCTAAAGTACATGACATTTAATACCCACTCTTTCATCCTCTCGTGCCACGATGACAACACATCTAGATATGAAGTTCCATATCTACACTTTCTATCAATCGACGAATGCTCAAGACCTATGAATTACCAGATCTATGGTCCTAGGGACAAGTATTCGACGACTCTAATTGTGTTGGTGCTCCTAACTTTCATGGGGGTTAACACCCCTCCTCTATGTCATTCTTGATATGACGGTCCTCAAGCCACTAAAATAATGACTCTGAGTAAGTTTGTGACACCAACTTGTGTAATGGTTAATTTCTCATCTGCTTCTCACCTCCAAATCTGATAGCCAGACCCATGGAAAATAAATGGTTCAAGCCATGTCTTCAACCCACTCTGATCGACGATCCATTTCACTCCTCCCTTCATCATCATTGACGTTTATTAAAAATTCCTAATAGATCCCATTTGAACCACGATGACATTACTCCTAGATGAATGGTCCAAATTCACTAGCTTGCAGATCCAATGTCTCGAAATAAAAAAAAGGTCCAGAGGACCTCCACACCCAATGGGGCCCGTTCTTTCCTAATCGACCAATCACTTAGTGAAATGTGTCATTAATTGTCCATGTTGACTTCCATGCTAGTACCATTAAAAAATTATCCTCTTTATCATCGCCCATATGGTTCATGTGCATTTTGAGGACTGAGATCACTCCCCAACTAGCCGTTGATCTATGGTCCATATTGGCCCTCGAAGCTTTACTATTGGAGTGTTTCTACTTTGGCCTCCAGAGAAACTCCAACCATCATACTTAGATGATGTTTTCCAATTGGCATATGAGGTCACCATTTACTTGCCACCTAGGCATCTGTTTCCATGTGTATCGGTATCCTTGTACGACACGTGGCACATTCATACCTAAACGACTCTATCTCAAAAGGTCCAAAACTCCGTGACATGTGGCTCAATATTTACTTGACACATGGAACCAACCACGTCATTACACGTGGGATGAGGTGGGTCTACATGTCATCATGCGATATAAATTTCTATATTCCAAGTGTTGTTATGTGCCCCAAGAACTTTGGTTGGGGTAACATTGTAACACCCTGGGTTTCAGACCCCCCATTTTAAATAATGTATTGTTACAATGCTGAGAGGCCTGAGTGCCCAAACAATTATTAAAGGGGCCAGTATGCCCAAGACATGTAATGTTTTTTATCATTATTATTAATAACTACATCATTGGCTACTAGATAGATACAGACTAGAGTTATAGGGGGCTATGATTCCACAAGAGAAGGGGCTTGAGGGGCTAAATGTTTATTCCATATTTTAATTACCCTTTTTGTCTAAGGGAGGGGATAAATTAAGTAAGATTCTTGGGGAAGGCCAGGAGGTTCTTGATTCCCAACAAAAAATATTTAAACCCATCCCTGGTTTTATTGTGGGGTTGGTCATTGGCTCGTTCACTCCTTCAGTTCTGCATTCGTACCATTCTTTCCCTCACACACTTTCATGAACCCACTTACCCATTCATTGATCCATCCTCACCCGCGTCTTGGATTGGTAAAGGGAAATGAACTATTGAATATTATCCATGGGATAGTTGGTTGTAGTGGTCGCTCGTGCAATCCAACAATGACTTGAGGGCTGCATGTTTGAGATGCATTGGCCTGTGCCCTTTTTTTCTCACAGCTGTGAGTCCTGAGGGTTCCAGCATTGAGATTCTAGACCAACTGTGTTGGAGCCCTGGAAGGAGAAGGACTTCCTGAGGGAATGCATGGCAAAGAAGGGTGGAGTTCCATTCTCTTGGGTGGTGTAGGATGGGTAGAAGAGAGTTGGTTACTTGGATTGTTGTGGGTGTTGGGAAAACTGTGAGATATTGAGAGCTGATTGGTTTGGTAACCCAAGTAACACTCTGGAACCTTCCTTGTGGATTCATAGCCATGGCTCGGGGGTGGCATTGTTGTTGATATTTGGAGCAGTAGTGTCTATGGTTGGATGGAACGTCCTTGGTCTGCTGCCAATTGATGTCGTCGTTTTATAAAGATAAGTGCTCTCTATTGTGATATTATTATCTGTGTATGAATGTATTTCACTGTGTATTTTAATTATCATTTAACTAAATCTTAGATTATGCATGCTTGCTAGATATTGTTGTGCATGTCTTTAAACCTTTTACCATATGCATCCTTATTAAATAAAGAAGGTACCGGTAAGAGTACAAAGTCCAAGGGTGGGCTTGAAGTTAGCACACCCTAGTCTGTGGGTGGCTAGGGATGTTATAGATTGGTATCATAGCTTCTCATTGAAACATCGAGCCAGTATGGGTCGGATCTATTGGTCAGAGTCCCGTGGTCGAGATTGAACTCTGATCATGAAGTTGTAAATATTAGGAGGAATGGCGTTGCAGAATCTATGTAGGAGTTTGATCATCAGAGACCCATTGTAAGGGGTTCGAAGGATCGTGACCACCCCCTTTGAATTCGGGAGCGATCGCCATTGTAGGATCAAGAGAGATATGGGATCGTTGGATCGGAGGATAGGTGAACAGGGGTCGTCTGATGAAAAGGAAGCAATGGTTAAGGTCAAAACCTTCAGATCCCATTGGAGAGAGAGATCAACATGAGACAATAGGCATTGCGGGGAACCAAGTTGCACATGAGATAATTCCTCAAGGCGGTCCCGCAACCTAAACCATGGTTTCACCGAGGGGTTACGTGTCAGTGTCAAGAGAATTGTGGGGAAAAAGATGGGTTACTCCAAACCATTGATGCATGCCCCCACAAATTGAAAGGAATGTAGTGATGTGACATGCTAATACTCAAGCGACGAACCTCCGAAGAGAAGAAGTAGTCGGAGACCAACCATCTATAGGAGGACACACATCAACCGATCGTGTTCTTTGGGAGAAAGCACTCCAGGAAAAGGTGACGGAGGATAAGTTGATAATTGAGTTATTCGGACCCCATAGACTCGAAGTGAATCACATTCGTTCGATCTAGGAGGACACGCGACAGAAATCCACGCACTTCGGGGGAAAGTGAAGGTTGAGAGTTGATTTCTCCGAAGTCCGAAGACCCAAAGAAATTGCAGTTGTCAATCTGTGGGTGAAATGCATCAGTAGATCGAGAGCCTCGGATAAAATCATTTTTATAAAGGGTTAAGGGTTGAGATTCTCGAAGTCCCGAAGTTTTGAGTTGTTACGGACCATCCGATAAGGGAGACACATTGCGGTAGTTTGGCCGGTTCGGAAAATTGGAGTTCGGGAGAATTGGAAGTGTGTTAGTGTGGAACCTCTCGAAGTCCCAAGAGCCAGAAGATCTGAAGTAGTGAGGCATGATGATGTCACCAGGAGGTGATGTGGACCCCATAATTTTCGAAGCGACGTGGCCTGCGGAAATCACTAGGGATGACGTGGACACATGGGATGTGCACCATGTGTCAGTAATTTTTGAGCATGCGGATGATTGAAATGTCAATTAGGACGTGACATGTGTCACCCACCTTATTTATCCATGCGTATCCTTACAATATTTATCTACGTGGCGATGAATCGTGGACTCTGGAGAAGTTACTCTGAGAGTTTTCAGTTGAGAGTTGAAACTCCCAAAGCCTGGAGAGCCAGAGACCCAAAGTAAACGTCAATTTTTAGATCGTCCGAGGTAGACCTAAACCGTCAGATTAGGAGAATAGGTGGCGTGAAGCTGTGGATTTCAGGTAAAGAACCAAAGTAAACGTCGATCGTCGGATATTTTGAAGTAATTCCCCACCGTCCGAATCAAGAGGACGCATGGCAGAATCCCATGTATTTCGAGGGAAGTAATGTTTGATATTTGAGAATTCTGAAGTCTAGAAGTCTAGAATTCCAAAATGACCATAATCGTTGATCTGGGAGAGGTAAATATGAACTGTTGGTTCCCAAGAGATAGATCTCGTTCATCCTTTTATAAGCAACGTCAAGATTGTGAGATCAATGGTCACCTCGCATTGCAGGGACAGGAGGTGCTCGAGATTTACGAAGTCAAGGGCAGGCTGCAATTGAGACCACGGTTTTGGAAAAAGGACACGTAGGATCACTTGGAATCAGTTCAAGAAGTACTTCCAAAAGGAATACCTCTCAGATCATTTATATGACAAGAAAATGAAGGAGTTCTTTGAAATCAGGTTGGGAAGCATGACTATGGCAGAGTACGAGAAGAAGTTCTTGGGATTGTTAAAATATGTTAGGTTCATTGGTGATGAGAAAGTGAAAATACATAGATTTCTAAGTGGAATGCCAGACTTTTATAAGGAAAAGATCAAGTATGATGAGCCCAAGACCTTGAATGAGGCCATCAAGAAGGCTAAATACCTGTATGAGAAAGGTTGGGGAAGAGAATCCTTGTAGAAATCTTGGAAGGACAAGAAGAATGAGAAGTCTGATCAGAGGAGGAAAGGATTCAAACCCCTTTCAATAGGAATGAGCCTAATAGAAATCATCAATATCAATATGCTAAGGGGGATTCCAAGAAGGAAGATTCCTTGGGAAAAAGGGGAAGACTACCAATCCAATGTTGGGGATGCAAGGAAGATCACCTGTACAAGGATTTCCCACACAGAAAGGACAGAGTGAAGACTATGCACAACATCCAAGAGGCTACAATAGTCGAAGATATGGGAAGAATTTATGCAACTTTAAATTATCAACAAGCAAAGTACCAGTCCAATATGATCGAGGTGGAAGGTAAGATAAAAAATCATCATGTTTCTATTTTGATTGATTCAGGAGCAAGTCATTGTTATATTGATCCTAAGTTAGTGGATAGATTACATTTGGAGAAAAGTAAACTTGGGAAAGCAAATTTGGTTTAGTTAGCCACTTGAACCAAAAGAAGAATCCATGATATGGTCAAAAGTTGTTCCATAAGTCTTAATGGTGTGAATACTAGTATTGATCTAAATATCATACCATTGGGGTATTATGATATTTTGATTTGAATGGATTGGTTGGACAAACATCATGTTGTCCTAGATTGTCATAACAAGACATTTACATGTCTTGATGGAAATGGAAAACAAAGCACTGTGAAAGGAGTTCCAAGACCCATCTCTATAAGGGATATTTCATCCTTACAACTAAAAAGATGTTTTAGGAAAGGATGCCAATTGTATGCAACTCATGTGGAAGAGCCAAAAAATACAAATGGACCAAGCCTCGAAGATTTCTCGGTACTATAGGAATTTGAAGATGTATTCCAAGAAATACCCGGATTGCCACCAAAAAGGGAGATACATTTCTATATTGATTTAGTGTCAGGAGTTGCCCCAGTGTCAAAACACCTTACAGAATGAGGAAACCAGAGTTAAAACAATTACAAATGAAGTTGGTGGAATTGTTGAAGAAAGGGTACATACGTCCAAGTGTTTCACCTTGGGGAGCACCAATACTTTGTTTCAAAAAGAAAGATGGAACCTTCAGGCTGTGTATTGACTTTCGACAAATGAACAAGTATACTATAAATAACATGTATCCTCTACCCCGAATTGATGACTTCTTTGATCAGCTAAGAGGAGCAAATAAATTTTCAAAGATTGACCCGAGGGAAGTATGCCATCAGGTAAGAATCAAGGAAGAAGACATTCATAAGACAACCTTTAGGACCAGGTATGAGAATTATGAATTTGTAGTGGTGTCATTTGGACTGACCAATGCACCAGTTGTATTCATGTGCTTAATGAATGGCATATTCAGAAATTATTTGGATAAGTTTGTCATAGTATTCCTGGATGACATACTTATCTATTCTAAGTCTGAAGAGGAGCATGAACATCTCTTAAGACTGGTATTGCAAGTACTGAGAGAACATCAGTTGTATGCCAAGTTCAATAAGTGTTATTTTTATCAAAAGAAGATCCATTACTTGGGACACATTATTTCAGAGCAGGGCATAACATTATATCCAGAGAAGATCGAATCCATTAGAGGATGTCCAACACCCAGAAATGTGTCAGACGTCAGATCTTTAATGGGATTAGCTGGCTACTACAAAAGGTTTATAATAGGGTTCTCTAATATTTCTCATCCCATCACTTCTTTGCAAAAGAAGGGAACTAAATTTGAATGGACACTCAAGTGTGAAAATAATTTTAATCTGTTGAAGGAATTATTTACTAGTGCACCTGTGTTAAAGATTTCTAACCCAAATGAAAGTTTTGTGGTATGTAAAAACTCATGTAAGGAAGGAGTTGGGGTATTCCTCATGCAAAATGGGCATGTCATTGGATATGAGTCTAGAAATATTAAGGAACATGAGAGGAACTATGCCACCCAGGACTTGGAACTTGTTGCCATTGTCCACGCCTTGAGGATGTGGAGGCATTATCTCATGGGGAAGAAATTCGAATTAAGGACAGACCACATTGGCCTAAAGTATCTTTTTGAACAACTGACCTTGAATTCGAGTAAAACAATATGGTTGGAATTTTTAAGTGAATATGACTTAGATATCAAGCATATCAAGGGAAAGAAGAATAAAGTTGTCGATGCACTTAGTAGAAGAGTGCATCTCATGCATGCTACTACTATCAATATGCATCAGTCAGACTTGAAGAGAAGAATTTTAGATGGTATTGTTATAGATTAGCATTACCTACAGGTAAACGAAAACTTATAGCAAGGAGATGTATAACAAAAAATAAAGGACTATGAGATAAAGGAAGATGGATTACTCATGCATAAAAATATAATCTATGTTTCTAGTTCCGGAGAACTGAGAAATTTGGTACTGAAGGAAATGCATGATGTTCCTTATGCTGGACATCCCGGTTAGTAGAAAACAATTACAGAAGTAAGAAGCCAGTTCTTTTGGTTGGGAATGAATAAGGATGTTGTTGATTACATCGCTCGATGTATGGAATGTCAGAAGGTGAAGGATGAGCATAGTCACCCAGTAGGGTTTCTACAACCATTGCCAATCCCATAGAAGAAATGGGAAGTGATCACCATGGATTTCATCATAGGATTACCCAGAACGAATAAGAAACATGATTCAATCATGGTGGTGGTTGAAAAATTAACAAAGGATGCTCATTTTGTGCTTGTGAAGAAAACACATACAATGGCTAATATTGCATAAATTTTCATGAAGGAAATTGCCAAGTTCCATGGGATACCTAGGACAATCGTCTTGAACAGAGATACATAGTTTACCTCCAATTTCTGGAGGGGATTGTTTAAAATATTTGGCACAAATATAAACTTTATCACAACATATCATCCCAGACAGATGGGAAAACAAAGAGGGTCAATCGAATAATTGAAGACACACTGAGAATGTATGTGATGGATAAGCCATATAAGTGGGAATATTACTTACACTTGGTTGAGTTTGCATATAATAATGGGTATCAAGCTTCATTGAGAATGAGCCCATTTGAAGCCTTGTACGGTAGGAAATGCGATACTCCAATAAGCTGGGACAACCCAACAGATAGAGTGGTACTTGGGCCAGAGTTTCTCAAGGATATGGAAGACCAGGTGGTTAAGATCAAGAATAATTTAAAGGGAGCTCAAGATAGACAGAAAGTTTATGTAGAAAAGAATATGACAGCTAGAGAATTTAAAGTAGGGGAGAATGTAATTTTGAAAGTGAAGTCCAAGAAAATCTCTTTGAAATTGGGTAGTTGTATAAAGATGGTAGCCAGATTCTTTGGTCCATTAAAATATTGGACATAATAGGGCCAATTGCATACATGCTTGCATTGCCTGCTTCCATGAATGTGCATAATGTATTTCATGTATCGTTACTAAAGAAATATGTACATGATCCTAACCATGTTATTGATTGGCATCTGATTCAGGTAGAGACGGAGGGAGACTTTCAGGTTTAGCTAGTGCGAGTATTGGACAAAAAGGTCAAAATGCTCGGAAATTGAGTTATAGAGCTAGTAAAAGTTCAGTGGATATTCTACGGTACTAAAGATGATACCTGGGTGCATGAAGATTCCATGTGGGCAGAGTACCCTCAACGTTTTAAATAAATTTGAGATTTTGATCTCTATTTTGTATATGCACTGAGCACAGTGCCAAGATAAGGGGGAGGGGATGTAACACCCTAGGTTTCGGACCCCCCATTTTAAATAATGTATTGTTACAATGCTGAGAGGCCTGAGTGCCCAAACAATTATTAAAGGGTTTAGTATGCCCAAGACATGTAATGTTTTTTTATCATTATTATTAATAACTACATCATTGGTTGCTAGACAGAAAATGACTAGAGTTATAGGGGGCTATGATTCTACAAGAGAGGGGGCTTGAGGGGATAAATGTTTATTCCCTATTTTAATTACCCTTTTTGTCTAAGAGAGGGGATCAATTACATGATATTCTTGGGGAAGGCCAGGAGGTTCTTGATTCCCCACGAAAAATACTTAAACCCATCCCTGTTCTGATTGTGGGGTTGGTCATTGGCTCATTCGCTCCTCCACTTCTACATTTGTACCATTATTTCCCTCACACGCTTTCATGCACCCACTTACCCATTCATTGATCCATCCTCACTTGCGTCTTGGCTTGGTAAAGGGAAAGGAATTGTTGAACATTATCCACGGGATAGTTGGTTGTAGTGGTCATTGGTGTAATCTAGCGATGACTTGAGGCCTGCATGTCTAAGATGCGTTTGCATGTCTAAGATATTTTAGTGGAGTTTAAACGTGGATTAATTGGAGTCAACCTAAAGATAAGTTAGATTGGAATCCATTTAAATATTATTTTTATGAGTATAAGATTACGTTTAAAAACATTTGGTGGAGGCCACTACAATTTTTTATAAAGTTCAAAGTGGTATTTTTTTATGAAGTTCTGAGTGGTATTTTAGTGGAGTTTAAAGGTGGATTAATTGAAGTCAACCTAAAGATAAGTTAGATTGGAATCCATTTAAATATTATTTTTATGAGTATAAGGCTATTAAAAACATTTGGTGGAGGCGACTACAATTTTTTTAAAGTTCAAAGTGGTATTTTTTTATGAAGTTCTCAGTGGTAAATGACAATATATCATGATCCTACATACAGATCCACAAATAGTGGCCAGTCCATGTTTACTAAATAGAGCATAAGTTACATGAATGAGCCTTAAAATATAAGATACATAAGTTACATGATTGAGCATAAGTTACATGATACAATTTAAAATGATTTGTTTAAAGAGGAATAATCCAAGGGGTTCTTTCATGCAACGGTGTAAAGAATTGAAAACAAATGTTTGTGGTTTTCATGAAACGATAAAATGTAATGGTGCAAGTTATGCTTGTGGTTTTCTATACAAAACATGTGTTTGGAATTATCCCAATTGAATGCTTAGTGCAATACACTTCGCCCCACACACCACTTTTTAATGTTTTCGAGTTCTTAATAGCAAGGCAACTTCACATGTGGTGACAAACAAACAAAACATAGCTTAGACGACTACCTGATTTGTACTTGGCTTCACATGTGGTGACTTAGCTTCACATGTGGTGACAAACAAAAGAAATGGCTTAGACGACTATATCATTTGTATTTAGCTTAATTTTTTTTTACATGCGGTGACAAACAAAAGAAATGGATTAGACAACTAGCTCATTTGTACTTAGTTTAAAAATTCTAAAATCGAGGTATCATGGGAAAAAAAAATTAAAAAAAATATTTAACAACGATATCTACCAAGCATGATAGGTGCACGGTAAGCAAGATTTACTGAATATGTAGAAAACTAAGATGGTAATAAGGAAGTGCAAAACTATGGTTGTGAAGCCATCACTTTTCATGACAATCTACATTCATGAACAAGAAGAGCATTCTTGAAGAAAACTAGTGTATCTATAGAATGAAGATATTCGGGAAGGATATACGATTAAAATACAACAACTACTTCCAAAACAAACATCTATTTGTAACCAATCTGTTTGGTTTGGGAGCATGTATTTCATTTACATAAGTGTACGAGTTAATAATGTTATTCCTTTTTCTATGTCAGAAATATGTCAAAAATTATAAACTATATTAATGCATTGAAATAGGAAAATGTGAGACTACATGTTAGAAATATAAATGTGATTCTTGATGTCGGTCCATGAAAATATAAATAATGTTAAAAATATAAATGTAATTGAGTATGAGGAATTTGTTTAAATTTTATACATTATTGAAATTTAAATGAATTGTATTTATTGATAAATATAGTCATACACCATGAACAATTTAGTCACATTGTTGTATTTGGATCAATTAAAATATCGAGTGATAAAATAAAAAAACTTCCAAATATACTTTATGTTTTCAAAATAAAACAACTCCATAAATAAATTTTGTAGGACTTTAAAAAATCTTAGAAAGATTATGAAATATAAGAAAGTAATACGAAGTCAAAATAACTTGTCTCTATACAAAAACAATAATATGTGTGCAGTAGGTGTTACACATAAAATTTCCACACCTAGGTACCTCTCCCTAAGTGTCGCTAGTGTCGAAAAAATGTCATATGCACCTTGCTAAGTGTCGCATACACCACAACACCATGAAACAACATATGTCACAATCCCTAGTCAATGTGGAGGACAAATATATTATATGAAGGTCAAAATACTATATGCACATGAATTATTATTAATATTCATGAAAATGAAATTAATTTAGTGTGAGAATCCACCTCACATTTGGTTTCCTATTTTTCAGGGGAGGTTGAGGATCTCATGGATGGTTGAAATATTTCCTCCTTAAAATCCTTGAGAGATTATTTCTCCCTAAAATCCTTAAGAGATATTTTCTCCCTAAATATCTTGGAGATTCCATTTAAGTGGATCTGATGAGTGATCCTTTCCATGGTGGTTAACCCTCCAAATCCTATATAACGAGGAATTTCCATGGAGAAGAAGAGGTAGATTAGAGGTATCAAACTTATGATCTTGGGAGAAAGCTTTTGGGTATCAAACTTATGATCTTGGGGGCATCATGCAAGGGCTGGACAAGGAGGACTTGGAGAGGTTGTTGCAACTACATCTACAGATTGTAAGTGTCTTTTTAATGTTTTCATTAATATTTGTTAGGCCCATTTCCTTCTAGTTTATGTATCTTTACATATGCTTGTCTATTGTAGATGAATTTGTTTAATCTAGTATGCTAGAGTAGGAGTTTCCTTATGTCTCTTTGTTGTCTGTGGTTTGCAGGTATTAAGTTGTGCAAACGAGTTTGGAGATCAAGCTGAAATTGGAGCAGCGAGGACAAACACTAGAAATAGATACAATCACCTTTCCTCCTCTCTTTTCAACTAGTTGAGCAAATATCAAAAGGATGTTGTCTCAGTATTAGGGGTCTAGAATCTGAGGGAAGATCCACCTGTCCGCAGGGGGATTTTTCTGTAACAGAAATTAGTGAATCCACTGGGAAAGGACATTGACTTGTCTTTCCTTGGATCGTCTCTACCTTTTTCCCACCTTTAGATCATTTTTATTGTTTGTTTTTTATCTATTTGTCTTTCTCTCCTTCTCATTGAAAATTTCACAAAGTTCTGGGAATTCTGGGTGGAATTTTCTGAGTTTTAAGCCTATGTTCTGAGTTTCTGGGAAGGGTAGCACGCCCTTGTAGTGTATATCAGATAGTTGATATACAATCAGTTCTCCCTTGCAGTGTATATCAGAGCGTTACAACGCTTTGTGCCCTTGGAAACATGAGCATTTGTCTCCTTTTCTCATGATTTATGCCCTTTTCTGTTCATTTTTTTCTTAGTCTTTATTGCAGAGATTTTTTCCCAGAGTCTATACTTTGTCTTGTGGCTTTGTTTGGGTAGACATTTTGGTACTTATCACTTCTTCTTTTTTTCCTATTTGATCTTGCAACCTTTTCCAAATTGCGAGATTGATTCGCCTTGTTTTTCTTGGTTTGGTTTGAATCTTGTAAAGTTTTTGGTTATTTGACTGATTGAAAAGGTTTGATAAGGTTTGTTGGTATTAAGTTACTTTTCAAATATTTCCTTTTTGAATGATTTGAGACTTTATGCTTACCACAACCCAACTTGGATTGCTCTTTCTTGCTGCTTGTTTTGTCAAGACATTTGAGTGATTTCTCTTTCTCCCTATCAGTTTTTGGATTCTTCTCTGAACGTTCTTGTATTCCTTGAATGCTTGTCGATTGTCGATTCCTTGATTGAGTGAGTTATCATACTCGTTTCATTCAGTTCTCATTATCCCGTGAGTGAATGCTTTTCTTGAAATCCTTTTTTCTTCATGTATTTTATATTAGCATTCAACTCTTTAATTTTGATTGAAGGTCATGGATCGTTAAAGGATGTGCATTTGTTGTCTTTATGTATTAGAATAAAAAAAAGAATATAGTTGCAATCTTTATTTTGGGTACTGTAGATAACTAGGTTTCATTTAGAATATTGGATTTGGGAATTGGGTGTTTTTATTGAAGAAATTTGAACCTCTTCTCCATCCTGTATGTAAGATTCATTGAAGAAAAAGATTTGCATCTCATTCTTCTGCATTCTTTTGGAGTCGAGTCTAAAACATCATCGGTTTCACTTTTGCACCCTTGAGTAAACAACAACCCTAAAATGAAGCACTTATAAAATTGATTAGATACTTTTATATTTTCTGGTAGAGAACCTAAATTAGCAAGTGCAAGGATTTGGAATAGGTTGCGAGGATAACTTTCCAAAGCCATTAGAAAAACTTAGAATCTTGTGCTAGGGAGCAATAAACCCAATTGTTCGTATAATAATAGTCAGGATCCCCATCCCACATAGGGGTTAAACACAAGGTTGTGTGCAGCAGAGAAGAAGAGATTTCCCCTCCAAATCTTAACCCACGTAGAAAAAATATTGTATATTGGGGATTCTTCCTGAGAAACGACTGGTTTCATTTGGTCTCGGAGCTTCGTGAATCCCGAATCTGTTTGGGGTCCTCTGTATTTTTTTGGTCCACTTGTCTTCGGTTCTCTTGAAGAATTTCAGACTTGTTATCATGTCCATACATTCCTTCTCGACTGTCGAATGTACCATCCTAGAGGTTGAATGTGATTTGGTAACATTAGTGACCTATATATGCAGGGTTGATACACAAGGTGACGATGAGGGGGATTCTTCGTTGTACCTAGGTCATATGTTGGTAAAACTGACTCGGGCTCCTTGGAGGGTACATCCATGGGTAAACTTGTGTGGGAACTTGCACCAAGGCATAATTCTGTTAAGTAGGTCACCAACATAACTGATCCACCCACCCTATCCCATCCCCTTCCTATATTGATCTTGCGATGTTGGATTTCATCACCAAGTAGTGGTTTCATTTTGGGAAGGTTTGTTTGATTGTTTGCTTCTTAGATTTGCAGCATGTGTTGTTTTTTTTCCTTAGTGGAACTTAGTTCGAGTTAGTGTCAATGGCGTCAACTCCTGGGAGTACCAATGGAGGAACCCCTTTTCCTGGGGAACCTTTCACCTTTCCTTCTTTTGGAAATGTTGGTCCTCCGTGCATTGCCACACTAATCCTTTCGGGACTCACGATCTAATTACCAGTTTGGTTATTCCCCACTTCAGTGATATTGAATCTTCCCAGTGCTTCAGATGCACCTAATGCTTCATATGTAAGAACACCTCCCACACATCAACCTCATGCCGACCTTTCTCATTCTTCACTCATTAGGTATCCTTCCCTTTCTCCTTCTTCACCTAGTAAAATCTCTAAAGCGAGTAGCTGGGTTGATAAGAAGGAGAAGAAACAAAAAGAGAAGAAGAAGAAGAACTAGAAAGGGACCAAATCTCCAACTTCATCAGTTCATGTTATATCCAAGAAACCAACCACTGTTAATCATACTCAGAGTGTTGATAAAGTTGACAAGTATAAAACGAAGAATCCTAAACCCAAATTCCCTTGCAGTCTTTGTAAGGGTGACCACTTTCTGAGGGATTTCCCTCGTCTCCCCAAGGTCTTAGGAATGTGGTCTTGCACATCATCAGTCATTGTTGAACATGATAGTGACACCCCATTAGCTAGTGACATTAAGGTTGGCAAGAAGAATAGAATTGTCAAATTTCCTTGCTTGTTATGCGAAGGTGATCATTACTCTAACCTTTTCCCTTGTATGGACGAGGCTTCTTAAATTTTGGAAAAGATTCAAATTCCAACTAGTTATCATAATATTTATTCCAAACCATCATTAGTTGATCGATTGGTCAATCTAGTTCCATCCCTGTTCAATCCGATTGATCTGGTGGTCAATTTGGTTTCATCCTCGGTTCAACACACTAACCCAAGTAACCAATCTAGTTTTGTCATCGATCAACCCCACTCTTCATCTGAAAAGTCAAACTCAAGTGGTCGATCCGGTTTTGCCATTGGTCGAGCCCACTCCTCACCTGAGGAGTGACAAAGTGGCTAATCAAATGGGATCCAAGCATGACTAAAACAAACCTATGAATCAGGAAGATAATTAGGCTCCACAATCAACATGGTCGTAGTGTTGATCATCCAATGATCCTAAGTGAGTCAGTGACTCTAAATTACATGACGTTTAATACCCACTCTTTCATCCTCTCTTTCCCCGATGACAACACATTTAGATATGAAGTTCCATATCTAAACATTCCATCAATCGACGAATGCTCAAGAGCTATGAATTACTAGATATATGGTCCTAGGGCGAAGTATTCGATGACTCTAATTGTGTCAGTGCTCCAAACCTGCATGGGGGTTAACACCCCTCCTCTATATCTTTCTTGATATGACGGTCCTCAAGCCACTAAACTAATGACTTTGAGTAAGTTGGCAACACCAACTTGTGCAATGGTTTATTTCTCATATGCTTCTCACCTCCAAATCTGATAGCCAAACCCATGGAAAATAAACGGTTCAATCCATGTCTTCAACCTACTCTGATCGACGGTCCATTTTACTCCTCCCTTCATCATCTTTGACGTTTATTAACAATTCCTAATAGATCCCATTTGAACCATGATGACATTACGCCTAGATGAATGGTCCAAATTCACTAGCTTGCAGATCCAATGTCCCAAAATAAAAAAAGGTCCAAAGGACCTCCTCGCCCAATGGGGCCCATTCTTTCCTAATTGACCAATCACTTAGTGAAATGTGTCATTAATTGGCCATGTTGACTTCCATGCTAGTACCATTACAAAATTATCCTCTTTATCATGGACCATATGGTTCATGTGCATTTCGAGGATTGAGATCACTCCCCAACTAGTCGTCGATCTATGGTCCATATTGGCCCTCGAAGCTTTACTATCAGAGTGTTTCTACTTTGGCCTCCAGAGAAACTCCAACCATTGGACTTAGATGATGTTTTCCACTTGGCATCTGAGGTCACCATTTACCTACCACCTAAGCATCTGTTGCCACGTGTATTGGTCTGCTAGTAAGACACGTGGCACATTCATACCTAAACGACTCTATCTCAAAAGGCCCAAAAGTCCGTGACATGTGGCACAATCGTTACTTGACACGTGGCACCAAACACATCATTACACTTGGGATGAGGTGGGTCTACATGTCATCATGCGATATAAATTTCGATATTCCAGGTGTTTTCATGTGCCCCAAGAACTTTGGTTGGGGTGACGTTGTAACACACTGGGTTTTAAACCTCTGATTTTAAATAATGTATTGTTACAATGATGAGAGGCCTCAGTGCCCAAACAATTATTAAAGGGGCCAGTATGCCCAAGACATGTAATTTTTTTTATCATTATTATTAATAACTACATCATTGTCTACTAGATAGATAAGGACTAGAGTTATAGGGGGCTATGATTCCACAAGAGAAGGATCTTGAGGGGCTAAATGTTTATTACATATTTTAATTACCCTTTTTGTCTAAGGGATGGGATCAGTTATGTAAGATTCCTGGGGAAGGCCAGGAGGTTCTTGATTCCCCACACAAAATACTTAAAGCCATCCCTAGTTTTATTGTGGGGTTGGTCGTTGGCTCGTTTTCTCCTTCAATTCTGCATTCGTACCATTCTTTCCCTCACACACTTTCATGCACCCACTTACCCATTCATTGATCCATCCTCACCTACGTCTTGGATTGGTAAAGGGAAAGGAATTGTTGAAGATTATCCATGGCATAGTTGGTTGTAGTGGTCGCTGGTGCAATCCAGCAATGACTTGAGGCCTGCATGTTTGAGATACATTAGCTTGTGCCCTTTTTTTCTCATAGCTATGAGTCCTGAGAGTTCCAGCATTGAGATTCTGGACCAGCTGTGCTAGAGCCCTGGAAGGAGAAGCACTTCCTGAGGGACTACATGGTAGAGAAGGGTGGAGGTCCATTCTCTTGGGTGGTGTAGGATAGGTAGAAGAGAGATGGTTACTTGGATTGTTGTGGGTGTTGGGAAACCTATGAGAGCTTGAGAGCTGACTGGTTTGGGAACCCAAGTAACACTCTGGAACCTTCCTTGTGGATTCATATCCATAGCATGGGGGTGACACTGTTGTTGATATTTGGAGCAGTAGTGTCTACTGTTGGATGGAACATCCTTGCTCTGCAACAGGTTGATGTTGCCTTTTATAAATATAAGTGCTCTTTGTTGTGATATTATTATCTGTGTATGAATGTATTTCACTGTGTATTTTAATTATCGTATAACTAAATCCTAGATTATGCATGCTTGTTGGATATTGTTGTGCATGTCTTTAAACCTTTTATCGTATGCATCCTTATTAAATAAAGAAGGTATCGATAAGAGTACAAAGTCCAAGGTTGGTCTTGAAGTTAGCACACCCCGGCCTGTGGGTGGATAGGGATGTTAGAGATTGGTATCAGAGCTTCTCGTTGAAACATCGGGCCGGTATGGGTCGGGTCTGTTGGTCAAAGTCCTGTGGTCGAGATCAAACTCTGACCGTGAAGTTGAAAAGCTTAGATGGAATGGCATTGCAGAATCTGTGCAGGAGTTTGATCATCAGAGACCCATTGTAAGGGGTTCAAAGGATCGTGACCATCCCCTTCGAATTCAGGAGCGATCGCCACTGTAGGATCAAGAGAGATATGGGATCGTTTGATCGGAGGACAGGTGAACAGGAGTCGTTTGATGAAAAGGAAGCAATGGTTAAGGTGACAACCTTCAGATCCCATTGGAGAGAGAGATCAATGGACAACAGGCATTGCGGGGAACCAAGTTTCACATGAGATAATTCCTCAAGGCGGTCCCATAACCTAAACCATGGTTTCACCGAGGGGTTACGTGTTAGATTCAAGAGAATTGTGGGGAAAAAAATGGGTTACTCCAAACCATCGATGCATGTCCCCACAAATTGAAAGGAATGTAGTGATGTGACATGTTAATACTCAAGAGACAAACCTTCGAAGAGAAGAAGTAGTCAGAGACCAATGATTTGTAGGAGGACAGGCATCAACCGATCATGTGCTCTGGGTGAAAGCATTATGGGAAGAGGTGAGGGAGGAGAAGTTGATAATTTATATTTTCTGACCCCAGAGACTCAAAGTGAATCATATTCGTTTGATCTAGGAGGACACGTGACAAAAATCCACACACTTCGGGGGAAAGCGAAGGTTGAGAGTTGATTTCTCTAAAGTCCAAAGACCCGAAGAAATTGTAGTTGTCGATCTGTGGGTGAAATGCGTTAATAGATCGAGAGCCTCGGATAAAATAATTTTTGGAAAGGGTTAAGGGTTGAGATTCTCGAAGTCCCAAAGTTCTGAGTTGTTACGGACCATCCGATAAGGGAGACACATGGTAATAGTTTGGCTGGTTTGGGAAATTGGAGTTCGGGAGAATTGGAAGTGTGTTAGTGTGGAACCTCTCAAAGTCCCAAGAGCCAGAAGAGCCAAAGTGGTGAGGCACGATGATGTCACCAGGAGGTGATGTGGACCCCAGAATTTTCGAAGTGACATGGCCTGCGGACATCACTGGGGATGATGTGGACACATGGGATGTGCACCATGTGTTAGTAAGTTTTGAGCATGCAGATGATTGAAATGTCAATTAGGACATGACATGCATCACCCACCTTATTGATCCACGTGTCCTCTTACAATATTTATCTACGTGGCGACAAATCGTGGACTTCGAAGAAGTTACTCTAAGAGTTTTCAGTTGAGAGTTGAAACTCCCGAAGCCTGGAGAGCCAGAGACCCGAAGTAAACATCGATTGTCAGATTTTATGAAGTAGACCTGAATCGTCAAATAAGGAAAACAGGTGGTGTGAAGCTGTGGATTTCGGGTAAAGAACCAAAGTAAACGTCGATCGTCGAATATTCTGAAGTAATTCCCCACTGTCCAATTCAAGAGGATGCATGGTAGAATCCCGTGTATTTCGAGGGAACTAAACTTTGATATTTGAGAATTATGAACTCTGGAATTCCAAAATGACCTTAATCGTCGATCTGGGAGAGGTAAATATGAACTGTTGGTTCCCAAGAGAAAGATCTCAGTCGTCCTTTTATAAGAAGCTTCAAGATCATGATATCAATGGTCACCTCACATTGCGGGGATAGGAGGTGCTCGGGCTTTACGAAGTCGAGGGCGAGCCGCAATCGAGACCACAGTTTTGGAAAAAAGACATGTGGTGGCTCGAGGTGAATTGCGGGGTGAAAAGTAGTTTGGTTCCAAACCACCTTGGAGCGTGGCCTCAATTGTGCATCTGCATGAGGTCACTGCCTAAGGTCACATCTAAGGAGGGTCCAAGAGAAAAGGATCTAGTGCCAACTATGATATTTTCACAAGGGAGAAAGAGAAGGTCGCGAGGGCCATCAGACCTACACCAGAAAGCCGGAAGGGCCCATGGTTAGATGTAGAATGAAACCATCAAGGTTTCAGAGAGACAATTCGGCTCGGGATTGAAGATCCTTGACTGGGAGGTCATGCAACCCTTAGGAGAGAGGGGTCTTCATTAAGAAGAAAAAGAAATTATAGCATTGTTGAAAATTTTGTTTATCATATGTGTAATTCTAAAAAAATGGTTGCTTGAACATTTTGTAGAATTAAGGGGCTTAAGCACATCAGCTCAGGATGCATATTCAGGAAATGGAAGAATGCAAGGGAGCCTCCAGTCATGATAAGGAGGTCAAAGGATAGAATACCAGACTTGGTAATGCAGAGACAGAGTCCAATGGATGCAAGGGAAAAGGAGAGCATGAAACGTTAATAGAAACGGTAAGAAGCCTAAAGATGGAAGTGTAGACCTACAAAGAAGAAAATGAGAGACTGACGAGTTATCAAAGTCAGATAAATGATCGAGTTTTGTAGATCTTAAATCAGTTGCAGAGAAAAATGAAGAAGGGATCAAACTTAAGATAAGAGGAAGAAGGTAGGTGCCATGAGAGAAGGGATGATCATGGAAGAGCTGGTTATTTGAGAAGTGCTAGCAGAGCTCATGGACACCACTCACATCCTTACTTAGAAGGAAATTTTTATGCATCGGAAGATCCTGTAAGCAGTCTAGAGGTGTCTCCTATCAGACACCAAAGAATAAAACAAGAGGTAGATAGTTTGCAAGGAGAGTTGAGGAAGCTCAATCCACCTTCCCTTGATGGTGAAAGAGAAAGGGAATATGATGTCGAAGCATGGTTGCTTGGGATCAGGAGATATTTTCAGTTGCATAACTATTCCTCGAACCTATAAGCCAGGATTTCCACCTACCATTTACACGGGAAAGCTTCAATGTGGTGGGACCAACTGAATCAAGTGGAACATGTTAATTAAAGTAAGATCACTTGGAATCAGTTCAAGAAGTACTTCCAAAAGGAGTACCTCTCAGAGAATTTCTATGACAAGAAAATACAGGAGTTCTTTGAACTCAGGTTGGGAAGCATGAATATGGCAGAGTACGAGAATAAGTTCTTGGGATTGTTAAAATATGTCAGGTTCATTGGTGATGAGAAAGTGAAAATACAGAGATTTCTAGGTGGATTGCCTGCCTTTTATAAGGAAAAGATCAAGTATGATGAGCCTAAGACCTTGAATGAGGCCATCAGGAAGGATACATACCTATATGAGCAAGGTCAGGGAAGAGAATCCCTACAGAAATCTTGGAAGGACAAGAAGAATGAGAATTCTGATCAGAGGAGGAAAGGATTCAAACCCCCCTTCAATAGGAATGAGCCTAATAGAAATCATCCATATCAGTATTCTAAGGGGGATTCGAAGAAGGAAGATTCCTTGCGAAAAAGGGGAAGACCACCAATCCAATGTTGAGGATGCAAGGAAGATCACCTGTACAAGGATTTCCCACACAAAAAGGACAGAGTGAAGACTATTCACAACATCCAAGAGGCTACAACAGTCGAAGATATGGGAAGAATCTATGCAACTTTAAATGATCGACAAGCAGAGTACCAGTCCAATATGATCGAGGTGGAAGGTAAGATAAAAAATTATCATCTTGCTATTTTGAATGATTCAGGAGCAATTCATTGTTACATTGATCCTACGTTAGTGGATAGATTACATTTTGAGAAAAGTAGACTTAGAAAAGCAAGTTTGGTTCAGTTAGCCACTGGAACCAAAAGAAGAATCCATGATATGGTTAGAAGTTGTTCCATAAGTCTTAATGGCGTGAATAATAGTATTGATCTAAATATCATACCTTGGGGTCTTATGATATTTTGATTTGAATGGATTGGTTGGACAAACATCATGTTGTCCTAGATTTTCATAACAAGACATTTACATGTCTTGATGGAAATGGAAAACAGAGCACTGTGAAAGGAGTTCCAAGACCCATCTCTATAAGGGATATTTCAGCCTTACAACTAAAAAGATGTTTTAGGAAAGGATGTCAATTGTATGCAGCTCATGTGGAAGAGACAGAAAATACAAATGGACCAATCCTCGAATATTTCTCGGTACTATAGGAATTTGAAGATGTATTCCAAGAAATACTTGGATTGCCACCAAGAAGGGAGATACATTTCTCAATTGATTTAGTGCCGGGAGATGCCCTGGTGTAAAAAACACCCGAAAAAATGAGGACACTAGAGTTAAAACAATTACAAATGAAGTTGGAGGAATTGTTGAAGAAAGGGTACATACGTCCAAGTGTTTCACCTTGGGGAGCACCAGTACTTTTTTTCAAAAAGAAAGATGGAACCTTGAGGATGTGTATTGACTTTCGCCAAATGAACAAGTATACTATAACGAACATGTATCCTCTACCCTAAATTGATGACCTCTTTGATCAGCTAAGAGGAGAAAATATATTTTCAAAGGTTGACCTGAGGGTAGGATAACATCAGGTAAGAATAAAGGAAGAAGACATTCATAAGACAACCTTTAGGACCAGGTATGGGAATTATGAATTTGTAGTGGTGCCATTTGGACGAACCAATGCACCAATTTCCTTCATGTGATTAATGAATGGCATATTCAGAAATTATTTGGATAAGTTTTTCATAGTATTCCTGGATGACATACTTGTCTATTCTAAGTCTGAAGAGGAGCATGAACATCACTTAAGATTGGTATTGCAAGTACTGAGAGAACATCAGTTGTATGCCAAGTTGAGTAAGTGTTCTTTTTATCAAAATAAGATCCATTACTTGGGACACATTATTTTAAAGAAGGTCATAGCAGTATATCCATAGAATATCGAAGCCATTAGAGGATGTCCAACACCCATAAATGTGTCATGTAGAATTCCTGCAGAAACCCCGATAGATCTACAATTCTAGTTAAATTGAGCACAAACAATTTGCTGATATTCAAGAGATGAGAGAAATTTTTTGCTCCATAAATAAGAGAATTATATTAATCAAAAATTAATACACATGAGAAACCATCCTAAAAAAGAAGAGAGGAGGTGAATATATAGAATTTCCAACATAAAAATTCTAGTAAAAAAAAAGCTAGAAATAGCTAAAATTGGTGTCATAAGCTAAGGGAGACCACATAGTTCAACCTAGACCACTAAAGATACATGTAACATACTCATTAATGTCCAAAAGAGTTAAGTGATGCACATTATCTCACTTAATCTCACTTAACTGACAAGAGAAGCAGTTCCAACTCACTTAACTGACCCGAAATAGTAGTTACTAATAATAGTAATAACAAAAAATCATTAATTAAGGAATAAATATCTCACTCAAAGAGGAGGTGAACATTACCCAATAATATATGAGTTTTTCATGCGGGAGTTGGAATAAATCAAGGATAAATCAAGAATAAATCAAGAAAAATCAAGAAAATCAATAACCAGGAGTTGAGTCTTGATCTAAAATTAGTAGTTTTTCCTAAAATCTAGGGATGAGGCACCCTTGTTCTCTATGTGGACAAATTAGGTGAAATAAAGTGTAAATGAATGTATTAACAAATATATAGGATTCTAATCTAGGTATAAACTAATGTAATTTAGGGATATGCTCCAACACCCCCCTTAAGCATAACTGCAATGACAAAAAATTCGAGTCCCGACAACTTGGCCATTTTAGGTACTCATTACATAAAATAATTCCACATGAAAA
>ML788682.1:1067919-1083665 GCA_009831015.1 Picea engelmannii | reverse complement strand
A
Organism: Picea engelmannii; assembly: GCA_009831015.1. Lineage (NCBI taxonomy): Eukaryota > Viridiplantae > Streptophyta > Pinopsida > Pinales > Pinaceae > Picea > Picea engelmannii. Next base: position 1,083,664 of record ML788682.1, on the reverse strand, counting down.
AAAAAAAAAAGAGGAAAAAAATGTTGAGTGGCCAAAAATGACCTACTCAGTTGTCTCCACCACTCCAAGCATAACTCTCAGTTCTGAAAATTTCTTTTCAGTGAAGGAATTGGTGCAGATGTCTGCAACCTCAGAGTTTTACTTTGGATCTGAACCAAGTGACATATAGAAATGTATGGGAAGCAAAGTTTCTTTGGTAGCCAGAGCTTGAGGAGCCCCAAAAAACTGTGATCTAGTCCTTCTTGTATCTGCAGGATCACCGACTAGTTCACCCACATCTTGCAGGGTTTTCTCTGCCCAAGTTGGAAACTAAGTTGGAGAATCCATGAAATAATCCTCATCCTCTGTATCATACCTGAAAGGATTCTCTGATGGCTTTTTTGAAGTGCTTGAATAAGTTTATGACTCCTCCTCATCAGTGACAACAAGCGGTTCATTGGCAGGGTCTTCTAAAAAATCATGCAGTGATTCTTCTTCAAACTTCACTCTTCGAGATAGAATGAACTTTTTAGTGTGAGAGTCCAGCAATATATATCCTTTGACACCTTCAGGATATCCAAAAAATATGCCTTCAACACTTTGAGGCTCCAAAGCCTTCCTCTTATCTGTCGGAATGTGAGTCCATGCTCGTGAACCAAAAATACAAAAGTGCGACACTTTCGGCTTCTTATCGGTCCAACATTCAAAAGGAGTGGTTCATTTGAGTGATTTTTGAGGAACTCAGTTCTGAATGTATTCTTCACAATTAATAGCTTCATCACATAGCTTGGGAGCTAATGATTTCGACTATAGCATACAATTTTCCATCTCTTTTAAGGACCGGTTTTTCCTCTCCGCAACACCGTTTTGTTGTGGTGTATATGGCGTTGTGTGTTGTAGTTGTATACTAATTGAAGTCTGCGGGAATGGGCCCGTAATGTCACTATGAATCATCCCAAGAGGTGAAGAACCTCTCTGTACCTTCCCTTTTTCAAACTTTTTCTCTGGATTCTTGCCAAGAATGCATCCTTGACATACACCACTTGTGAATTTAATAGCTGGCAATCCTTCTACCATATTTTCCTTACTGAGTTGATGCAAGTACTTATAGTCTAGATGGCCAAATATTTCATGCCATAACCTTCTGATATCACTATATTGTGATATAAATACAGTGCTAATAGATTTAGGAACAAAGTAGGAGAATAAATGCAAACGAGAACCATGATCTGCAATTCCATGTGCAAGCTGTGAGCCTGTGGAAATGTCGATAATCATTACGAAGTCCGGAGTGAACTCCACCTTCCTTCCAGAGCTGGAATGAGTGACCTAATATATCAAGAGAAGATTTGCAGACAGTGAGGGTACATGAAGCACATTTTTGAAGCAGCCCCCTTCAAGATCAACAATTCCTTCTCCACACACCTTTGCGGGTGTGGCATCTCCCAAGTAAATTGGGGATATGGTACTTTCATCGATGGAGAAAAATTCATCTTTTGATGCAGCCATATGGTTCGATGAACATAAATCAAGGATCCAAGATGATGGAGTGGATGTGACAGCCATTAAATCATGACCATCTTGTGCTCTCCCTCCCGTTCTGTTATCATCTTTCTTCTTTGCATTTCCGGGGACCATGAGATTGTGCTGCTGCAATTGCTTAGCCATCTCATCGATAGTCTTCCTCATGCAATTTTTTTCTGGATGAAAACCTTTGGAATAGTAGCTAAAAAGTGTTATTTCCTTCTTCTTCTTCTTACCCTTAGGCTCATAAGAGTTCTCTTAAGATTGTGCGAATCTCTCCTTCTTCGATTCAGGAAATTTACCCGTTCTTTTTTCCTTGTCTTTTCCACTGCTCTTTGGAGCATCAGTAGCCACAAGTGCTTGGTTCTTGGAACACTTGATGGAACCAATTTGGAATAACTTAGCTTTATATTGGTTCAATTCTGCAATGAAATCATTCAATGGAGGAATTTTCCATTTTTCCTGAGTCAATTTAGATGCTTGAAAAGATGACACAAATACAGAATATTCAGGGCCTAGTTTCGAGAGAATTGAAAGGATGAGTTGTACTTCCCCTTTTGTGACTCCACATGCATTAATTTCAATGAGGATGGATTTTAACTTGGTGAATAATTCTTGCAAGTTGCTAAAATGAATTGGACTTAGGGATATGAGTTCATTCTCCAGTTGATGCACTCTCATTGCATCCTGCTTGTCGAATAGTCCTTCCAATGTGGTCCAGACCACATCGGGAGTAGTGGCTCCACTAACATGAAAGAGGATATATATGGAAATTTATAGGCATATCATCCCAATTGATTCATCTAATTTATTGAAATACTTTATCTTCTCTACTTCCGCAGTCGGTTCTTTGTCCATTCCCATTGTTACCCGGTAAATCCCTTTGCTTCGGAGGAGTAGAGAGATCTTTGTCTTCCATTCGAAGTAATTGAAAGGATTTAGAATGAGTTTTGTGGGATGATAGAGATGATCCATTGCTTCTTTATGCGCCTCTTGATGATCTATACCTGCAAATAAAACCGTGTACAATCCACTAGATTCAATCTAGCTCTGATACCATGTAGAATTCCGGCAGAAACCCCGAAAGATCTAGAATTCTAGTTAAATTGAACACAAACAATTTGCTGATATTCAAGAGATGAGAGAAAAAAAATTCTCCATAAATTAGATAATTGTATTAATCAAAAATGAATATACATGAGCAACTATCCTCAAAAAGAAGAGAGGAGGTGAATATATCGAATTTCCAACATAGAAATTCTAGTAAAAAAAAAGCTAGAAATAGTTAAAATAGGTGTCATAAGATAAGGGAGACCACATAGTTAGACCTAGAACACTAAAGATACATGTAACACACTCATTAATGTACACAAGAGTTAAGTGATGCGCATTATCTCACTTAATCTCACTTAATTGATAAGAGAAGCAGTTCCAACTCACTTAACTGACCCGAAATAGTAGTTACTAATAATACTAACAGCAAAAATCATGAATTAAGGAATAAATGTCTCACTCAAAGAGGAGGTGTGCATTACCCAATAATAGATGAGTTTTTCATGGGGGATTTGGAATAAATCAAGGATAAATCAAGAATAAATCAAGAAAAATCAAGAAAATCAAGAATCGGGAGTTGAGTCTTGATCTAAAATTAGCAGTTTTTCCTAAAATCTAGGGATGAGGCGCCCTTCTTATCTATGTGGCCAAATTAGGTGAAATAAAGTGTAAATGAATGTATTAACCAAGATCTAAGAGTCTAAGATAGGTATAAACTAATGTAAGTTAGGGATATTCTCCAACATGTCAGACATCAGATCTTTTATGGGATTAACTGGCTACTACAAAAGGTTCATAATAGGGTTCTCTAAGATTTCTCATCCCATCACTTCTTTGCAAAAGAAGGGAACTAAATTTGAATGGACACTCAAGTGTGAAAATAATTTTAATCTGTTGAAGGAATTACATACTAGTGCACTCATGTTAAACATTGTTGACCCAAATGAAAGTTTTGTGGTATGTAAAAACTTATGTAAGGAAGGAGTTGGGGTATTCCTCATGGAAAATGGACATGTCATTGGATATGAGTCTAGAAAGATTAAGGAACATGAGAGGAACTATGTGACCCACGACTTGGAACTTGCAATCATTGTTGACACCTTGAGGATGTGGAGGCATTATATCATGGGGAAGAAATTTGAATTAAGGACAAACCAAATTGGCCTGAAGTATCTTTATTAACAAACGACCTTGAATGCCAGGAAAATAAGATGGCTAGAATTTGTAAGTGAATATGATTTCGATATCAAGCATATCAAGGGAAAGGAGAATAAAGTTGTTGATGCACTTAGTAGAAGAGTGCATCTCATGGATGCTACTGTTGTCAATATGCATCAATTAGACTTGAAGAGAAGAATTTTAGATGGTCTTGTTACAGATCAACATTACCTACAGGTAAAGGAAAACTTAGAGCCAGTTATTTTGGTTGGGAATGAAGAAGGATGTTGCTGATTACATCGCTCGATGTATGGAATGTCAGAAGGTGAAGGATGAGCATAGTCACCCAGCAGGGTTGCTACAACCATTTCCAATCCCAGAGAAGAAATGGGAAGTGATCACCATGGATTTCATCATAGGATTACCCTGAACGAATAAGAAACATAATTCAATCATGGTGGTGGTTGAAAAATTAACAAAGGCTGCTCATTTTGTGCTTGTGAAGAAAACACATACATCAACTAATATTGTAGAAATTTTCATGAAGGAAATTGCCAGGTTGCATGGGATACCTAAGACAATCATCTCGGACAAAGATACACAGTTTAGCTCCAATTTATGGAGGGGATTGTTTAAAGGATTTGGCATAAATCTAAACTTTATCATAGCATATCATCCCCAGACAGATGGGAAAACAAAGAAGGTCAATCGAATAATTGAAGACACACTAAGAATGTATGTGATGGATAAGCCATATAAGTGGGAAGATTACTTACACTTAGTTGAGTTTGCATATAATAATGGGTATCAAGCTTTATTGAGAATGAGCCCATTTGAAGCCTTGTACGATAGGAAATGTGATACTCCAGTAAGCTAGGACAACCCAAAAGATAGAGTGGTACTTGGTTTGGAGTTGCTTAAGGATATGGAAGACCAGGTGGTTAAGATCAAGCATAATTTAAAGGGAGCTCAAGATAGACATAAAGTTTATGCAGAAAAGAATATGATAGCTAGAGAATTTAAAGTAGGGGATAATCTAATTTTTAAAGTGAAGCCCAAGAAAAACTCTTTGAAATTGGGTAGTTGTACAAAGCTGGTAGCCAGATTCTGTGGTCCATTTGAAATATTGGACAGAATAGGGCCAATTGCATACATGCTTGCATTGCCTGCTTCCATGAATGTGCATAATGTATTTCATGTATCTTTACTAAAGAAATATGTACATGATCCTAACCATGTTATTGATTGGCGTCTGATTTAGGTAGAGACGGAGGGAGACTTTCAGGTTCAGTTAGTGCGGGTATTGGACAGAAAGGTCAAAATGATCTGAAATCGAGTTATAGAGCTGGTAAAATTTCAGTCAATCTGCTACGGTCCTAAAGATGCTACCTAGGTGCATGAAGATTTTATGTGGGCATAGTACCCGCAAAGGTTTGAATAAATTTGAGATTTTGATCTCTATTTTGTATATGAAATGAGGACAGTGCTAAGATAAGGGGGAGGGGATGTAACACCTCGGGTTTCGGACCCCCAATTTTAAATAATGTATTGTTACAATGCTGAGAGGCCTGAGTGCCCAAACAATTATTAAAGGGTTCAGTATTCCCAAGACATGTAATGTTTTTTATCATTATTATTAATAACTATATTGTTGGCTGCTAGACGGAAAAGGACTATAGTTATAGGGGGCTATGATTCTAAAAGAGAGGGGGCTTGAGGGGATAAATGTTTATTCCCTATTTTAATTACCCTTTTTGTCTAAGGGAGGGGATCGGTTACGTGAGATTCTTGGGGAAGGACAGGAGGTTCTTGATTCCCCACGAAAAATACTTAAACCCATCCATGGTCTGATTGTGAGCTTGGTCATTGCCTCGTTCGCTCCTTCACTTCTACATTCATACCATTCTTTCCCTCACACACTTTCATGCACCCACTTACCCATTCATTGATCCATCCTCACCTGTGTCTTGGCTTGGTAAAGGGAAAGGAATTGTTGAACATTATCCATGGGATAGTTTGTTGTAGTGGTCATTGGTGCAATCCAGCGATGACTTGAGGCCTGCATGTCTGAGATGCGTTGGCCTATTCCCTGTTTTTCTCACAACTACGAGTCACGAGAGTTCCAACATTGAGATTTTGGACCAACTGTGATGGAGCCCTTGAAGGAGAAGGATTTCCTGAGGGACTGCGTGGTAGAGAAGGGTCAAGGTCCATTCTCTTGGGTGGGTCAGGTTGGGTAGAAGAGAGTTGGGTACTTGGATTGTTGTGGGTGATGGGAAACCTATGAGATATTGAGAGATAACTTGTTTGGGAACCCAAGTAACACTTTGGAACCATCCTTGTGGATTCATATCCCTAGATCGGGGGTGACACTACTGTTGATTCGGCTCGAGATTGAAGATCCTTGAATGGGAGGTCATGCAACCCTTAGGAGAGAGGGGTCTCCATTAAGAAGAAAAAGAAATTGTAGCATTGTTCAAAATTTTGTTTATCATATGTGTAATTCTATCAAAATGGTCGCTTGAACATTTTGCAGAATTAAGGGGCTTAAGCACATCAACTCGGGATGCATATTCAGGAAATGGAAGAATGCAAGGGAGTCGCCAGTCATGATAAGGTGGTCAAAGGCCAGAATACCAGACTTGGTAATACAGAGATAGAGTCCAATGGATGCAAGGGAAAAGGAGAGCAGGAAACGTTAATAGAAATGGTAAGAAGCCTAAAGATGTAAGTGTAGGCCTACAAAGAAGAAAATGAGAGACTGATGAGAGATCAAAGTCAGATAAATGATCAAGTGTTGTAGATCTTAAATCAGTTGCAGAGAAAAATGAAGAAGGGATCAAACTTAAGATGAAGGTAGGTGCCATGAAAGAAGGGATGATCATGGAAGAGATGGTTATTTGAGAAGTGCTAGCAGAGCTCATGGACACCACTCACCTCCTTACTTAGAAGGAAATTTTTATTCATCGAAATATCCTATAAGCAGTTTAGAGGTGTCTCCTATCAGACACCAAAGAAGGAAACAAGAGGTAGATAGTTTGCAAGGAGAGATGAGGAAGCTCAATCCACCTTCCCTTGATGGTGAAAGAGAAAGGGAATATGATGTTGAAGCATGGTTTCTTGGGATCAGGAGATATTTTTAGTTGCATAACTATTCCTCGAACCTAGAAGCCAGGATTTCCACCTACCATTTACACGGGAAAGATTCAATGTGGTGGGACCAACTAAATCAAGTGGAACATGTTAATTAAAGTAGGATCACTTGGAATCAATTCAAGAAGTACTTCCAAAAGGAGTACCTCTCAAAGAATTTCTATGACAAGAAAATACAGGAGTTCTTTGAACTCAGGTTGGGAAGCATGAATATGGCAGAGTATGGGAATAAGTTCTTGGGATTGTTAAAATATGTCAGGTTCATTGGTGATGAGAAAGTGAAAATACAGAGATTTCTACGTGGACTGCATGCCTTTTATAAGGAAAAGATCAAGTATGATGAGCCCAAGACCTTGAATGAGGCCATCAGGAAGGCTACATACCTGTATGAGCAAGGTCGGGGAAGAGAATCCCTACAGAAATCTTGGAAGGACAAGAAGAATGAGAAGTCCGATCAGAGGAGGAAAGGATTCAAACCCCGCTTCAATAGGAATGAGCCTAATAGAAATCATCCATATAATTATTCTAAGGGGGATTCCAAGAAGGAAGATTCCTTGCAAAAAAAGGGGAAGACCACCAATCCAATGCTGAGGATGCAAGGAAGATCACCTATAAAAGGATTGTCCACACAGAAAGGACTGAGTGAAGACTATTCACAACATCCAAGAGGCTACAACAGTTGAATATATGGGAAGAATCTATGCAGCTTTAAATGATTGACAAGCAGAGTACCAGTCCAATATGATCGAGGTGGAAGGTAAGATAAAAAATTATGATGTTTCTATTTTGATTGATTCAGGAGAAAGCCATTGTTACATTGATCCTAAGTTAGTGGATAGATTACATTTGGAGAAAAGTAAACTTGTACAAAGCTGGTAGCCAGATTCTGTAGTCCATTTGAAATATTGGACAGAATAGGGCCAATTGCATACATGCTTGCATTGCCTGCTTCCATGAATGTGCATAATGTATTTCATGTATCTTTACTAAAGAAATATGTACATGATCCTAACCATGTTATTGATTGGCGTCTGATTCAAGTAGAGACAGAGGGAGAATTTCAGGTTCAGTTAGTGCGGGTATTGGACAGAAAGGTCAAAATACTCTGAAATCGAGTTATAGAGCTGGTAAAATTTTAGTGGATCTACTACGGTCCTAAAGATGCTACCTAGGTGCGTGAAGATTCCATGTGGACATAGTACCTGCAAAGTTTTGAATAAATTTGAGATTTTGATCTCTATTTTGTATATGAACTGAGGACAGTGCCAAGATAAGGGGGAGGGGATGTAACACCTCGGGTTTCGGACCCCCAATTTTAAATAATGTATTGTTACAATGCTGAGAGGCCTGAGTGCCCAAACAATTATTAAAGGGTTCAGTATTCCCAAGACATGTAATGTTTTTTATCATTATTATTAATAACTACAGTGTTGGCTGCTAGACAGAAAAGGACTAGAGTTATAGGGGGCTATGATTCTACAAGAGAGGGGGCTTGAGGGGATAAATGTTTATTCCCTATTTTAATTACCCTTTTTGTCTAAGGGAGGGGATCAGTTACGTGAGATTCTTGGGATCCTTTCCATGGTGGTTAACCCTCCAAATCCTATATAATGAGGAATTTCCATGGAGAAGAAGAGGTATATTAGAGATATAAAACTTATGATCTTGGGAGGAAGATTTTGGGTATCAAACTTATGATATTGGGAGCATCGTGCAAGGGTGGACAAGGAGGACTTGGAGAGGCTACTGCAATTACATCTACAGATTGCAAGTGTCATTTTAATGTTCTCATTAATATTTGTTTGGCCCATTTCCTTCTAGTTTATGTATCTTTACATATGCTTGTCTACTGTAGATGAATTTGTTTAATCTAGTATGCTAGAGTAGGAGTTTCCTTGTGTCTCTTTGTGGTTTGTAGGTATCAAGTTGTGCAAACGAGTTTGGAGATCAAGATGGAATTGGAGCAGCGAGGACAAATACTAGAAATAGGTACAATCACCTTTCCTCCTTCTCTCTTTTCAACTAGTTGAGAAAATATCATAGGGATGTTGTCTCGGCATTAGGGGTCTAGAATCTGAGGGAAGATCCACCTGTCCGCAGGGGGATTTTTCTATAACAGAAATTGGTGAATCCACTGGGAAAGGACATTGACTTGTCTTTCCTTGGATTGTCTCTACCTTTTTCCCACCTTTAGATCAATTTTATTTTTTGTTTTTTTATCTATTTGTCTTTCTCTCCTTCTCATTGAAAATTTCACAAAGTTCTGGGAATTCTGGGTGAAATTTTCTGAGTTTTAAGCCTCTGTTCTGAGCTTCTAGGAAGGGTAGCATGCCCCTGTAGTGTATATCATGGAGTTTATATACAATCAGTGCTCCCTTGCAGTGTATATCAGAGCGCTACAACACTTTTTACCCTTGGAAACATGAGCATTGGTCTCCTTTTCTCATGATTTATGCCCTTTTCTATTCATTTTTTGTTAGTCTTTCTTGCAGATATTTTTGCCCAGAGTCTATACTTTGTCTTGTGGCTTTGTTTGGGTAGATGTTTTGGTACTTATCACTTCTTTTTTTTTCCTATTTGATCTTGCAACCTTTTCCAAATTGCAAGATTGATTCGCCTTGTTTTTCTTGGTTTGGTTTGAATCTTGCAAAGTTTTTCGTTATCTGACTGATTGAAAAGGTTTGCAAAGGTTTGTTGGTCTTAAGTTACTTTTCAAATATTTCCTTTTTGAATGATTTGAGACTTTATGCTTACCACAACCTAGCTTGGATTTCTCTTTCTTGCTGCTTGTTTTATCAAGACATTTGAGTGATTTCTATTTCTCCCTACCAGTTTTTGGATTCTTCTCTGAGCTTTCTTGTATTCCTTGAATGCTTGTCGATTGTAGAGTCCTTGATTGAGTGAGTTATCATACTTTTTTATTTCAGTTCTCATTATCCTGTGAGTGGATGCTTTTCTTGAAATCCTTTTTGCTTCATGTCTTTTATATCAACATTCGACTCTTTCATTTTGATTGAAGGTCATGGAATGTTAAAAAATTTGCATTTGTTGTATTGATGTATTAGAATCAAACAAAGAATATAGTTGCATTCTTTATTTTGGGTACTATAGATAACTAGGTTGCGTTTAGAATATTGCATTTGGGAATTGGGTGTTTTTATTGAAGAAAGTTGAACCTCTTCTCCATCCTGTATGTAAGATTCATTGAAGAAAATGATTTGCATCTCATTTTTCTGCATTCTTTTGGAGTCAAGTCTAAAACATCATCGGTTTCACTTTTTCACCCTTGAGTAAACAACAACCCTAAAATGAGGCACTTATAAAATTGATCAAATACTTTTATATTTTCTGGTAGAGAACCTACATTAGAAAGTTTAGGGATTTGGAATAGGTTGCGAGGATAACTTTCCAAATCCATCAGAAAAACTTAGAATCTTGTTCTAGGGAGCGGTAAATCCAATTGTTTGTATAAGCATAGTCAAGATCCCCATCCCACATAGGGGTTAAACATGAGTTTGTGTGCGGGAGAGAAGAAGATATTTCCCCTACGAATCTTAACCCACGTAGAAAAAACATCTTATATTGGTGATTCTTCCTGAGAAACGACTGGTTTCATTTGGTCTTGGAGCTTCGTTAATCCCGAATTTGTTTGGGGTCCTCTGGATTTTTCGCGTCCACTTGTCTTCAATTCTCTTGAAGAATTTCAGACTTGTTATCATGTCCAATGTTCCCGACTATCGAATGTACCCTCCTAGAGGATGAATGTGAGTTGGTAACCTTAGTAGCCTATATATGTAGGGTTGATACACAAGGTGACGGTGAGGGGGATTCTTCATTGTACCTAGGTCATATGTTGGTAAAACTCACTCGGGCTCCTTGGAGGGTACATCTATGGGTAAACCTGTGTGGGAACTTGCACCAAGGCATAATTCTGTTAAGTAGGTCATGAACGTAACTGATCCACCCACTCTATCCCATCCCCTTCCTATATTGATATTGCAATGTTGGATTTCATCACCAAGTAGTGGTTTCATTTTGGGAAGGTTTGTTTGATTGTCTGCTTCCTAGATTTGTAGCATGTGTTGTTTGTTTTCCTTAGTGGAACTTAGTTTGAGTCAGTGTCAATGGCGTCAACTCCTATGAATACCAATGGAGGAACCCCTTTTCCTAAAGAACTTTTCACCTTTCCTTCTTTTGGAAATGTTGTTCCTCCATGCATTGCCACACTGATCCTTCTGGGACTCACGATCTAATTACCAGTTTGGTTGTTCCCCACTCCAGTGATATTGAATCTTCCCAGTGGTTCGGATGCACCTAATGATTCATATGTAAGAACACCACCCACACATCAACCTCATGTTGACCTTTCTCCTTCTTCACCTAGTAAAATCTCTAAAGCGAGTAGCTGGGTTGATAAGAAGGAGAAGAAACAAAAAGATAAGAAGAAGAAGAACTAGAAAGGGACCAAACCTCCAATTGCATCAGTTCATGTTAGATCCAAGAAACCAACTACTGTTAATCATACTCGGAGTGTTGATAAAGTCGACCAGTCTAAAATGAAGAATCCTAAACCCAAATTCCATTGTAGTCTTTGTAAGGGTGACCACTTTCTAAGGGATATCCCTCGTCTCCCCAAGGTCTTAGGAATGTGGTCTGCCATGTCATCAATCATTGTTGAACATGATAGTGACACCCCATCAACTAGTGACATTAAGGTTGGTAAGAAGAATATAATTGTCAAATTTCCTTGCTTGTTATGCGAAGGCGATCATTACTCTCACCTTTTCCCTCGTATGGACGAGGCTTCTTATCTTTTTGAAAAGCTTCAAATTCCAACTAGTTATCGTAATATTTCTTCCAAACCATCATTAGTTGATGGATTGGTCAATCTAGTTCTATCCCCAGTCAGTCCAGTTGATTCGGTGGTCAATTTAGTTTCATCCTCGGTTGAAGCACTAACCCAAGTAACAAATCTAGTTTCGTCATCGGTCAACTCCACTCTTCATCTGAAAAGTGAAACTCAAGTGGTCGATCCGGTTTCGCCATCGGTCGAGCCCACTCCTCGCTTGAGGAGTGCCAAAGTGGATAATCAAATGGGATCTAAGAATGAATGAAACAAACCTATGAATCAGGAAGATAATCAAGCTCCACAACCAACATGGTGCTAGTGTTGATCATCCAATGATCCGAAGTGAGTCGTTGACTCTAAAGTACATGAAATTGAATACCCACTCTTTCATCCTCTCATGCCCCGATGACAACACATCTAGATCTAAAGTTCCATATCTTCACTTTCCATCAATCGACGAACGCTCAAGACCTATAAATTACTAGATCTATGGTCCTAGGGCCAAGTATTCGATGACTCTATTTGTGTCGGTGCTCCTAACCTGCATGGGGGTTAACACCCCTCCTCTATGTCATTCTTGATATGATGGTCCTCAAGCCACTAAACTAATGACTCTAAGTAAGTTGGGGACACCAACTTGTGCAATGGTTAATTTCTCATCTGCTTCTCACCTCCAAAGCTGACAGCCAGACCCATGGAAAATAAACGGTTCAAGCCATGTATTCAACCCACTTTGATCGATAGTCCATTTCACTCCTCCCATCATCATCGTTGACATTTATTAACAATGCCTAATAGATCCCATTTGAACCACAATTACATTATGCCTAGATGAATGGTCCAAATTCACTAGCTTGCAGATCCAATGTCCCAAAATAAAAAAAGGTCCAGAGGACCTCCTCGCCCAATGGGGCCCATTCTTTCCTAATCGACCAATAACTTCATGAAATGTGTCTTTAATTGGCCATGTTGACTTCCATTCTAGTACCATTACAAAATTATCCACTTTATCATGGCCCATATAGTTCATGTGCATTTCGAGGACTGAGATCACTCCCCAACTAGTCGTCGATCTATGGTCCATATTGCCCCTCGAAGCTCCATTGTTGGAGGGTTTCTACTTTGACCTCCAGAGAAACTCCAACCATCGGATTTAGATGATGTTTTCCACTTGGCATCTGAGGTCACTATTTACCTACCACCTAGGAATCTATTTCCATGTGTATCAGTCTCCTAGTACGACACGTGGAACATTCATACCTAAGCGACTCTATCTCAAAAGGGCCAAAACTCCGTGACAAGTGGCACAATATTTACTTGACACGTGGCACCAACCACGTCATTACATGTGGTATGAGGTGGGTCTACATGGCATAATGCGATATAAATTTAATTTTTTTTCGATATTCCAGGTGTTGTCATGTGTGCCAAGAACTTTGATTAGGGTGACGTTGTAACACCCCGGGTTTCAGACCCCCCAATTTAAATAATGTATTGTTACAATGTTGAGAGGCCTGAGTGCCCAAACAATTATTAAAGGGGCCAGTATGCCCAAGACATGTAATGTTTTTTATCATTATTATTAATAACTACATCGTTGTCTACTAGAAGGACAAGGAATAGAGTTATAGGGGGCTATGATTCCACAAGAGAAGGGGCTTGAGAGGCTAAATGTTTATTCCATATTGTAATTACCCTTTTTGTCTAAGGGAGGGGATCAGTTATGTGAGATTCCTGGGGAAGGCCAGGAGCTTCTTGATTCCCCACACAAAATAATTAAACCCATCCCTGGTTTGATTGTGGGGTTGGTCGCTAGCCCGTTCGCTCCTTCATTTCTACATTCGTACCATTCTTTCCCTCACACACTTTCATGCACCCACTTACCCATTCATTGATCCATCCTCACCTACATCTTGGATTGGTAAAGGGAAAGGAACTGTTGAATATTATCCATGGGATAGTTGGTTGTAGTGGTCACTGGTGCAATCCAACAATGACTTGAGGCCTGCATGTTTGAGATGCATTGGCCCGTTCCATGTTTTTCTCACAACTGCGAGTCCTGAGAGTTCCAACATTGATATTATGGACCAACTGTGATGGAGCCCTGGAAGGAGAAGGAATTCCTGAGGGACTGCGTGGTAGAGAAGGGTGGAGTTCCATTCTCTTGGGTGGTGCAGGCTAGGTAGAAGAGAGCTGGGTACTTGGATGTTTGTGGGTGTTGGGAAACCTATGAGAGATTGAGAGATGACTGGTTTGGGAACCCAATTAACAATCTGGAGCCTTCTTTGTGGATTCATAGCTCTGGCTCGGGGGTGACACTTCTGTTTATATTTGGAGTAGTAGTGTCTACGATTGGATGGAACTTCCTTGGTCTGCAGCCAGTTGATGTTGCCTTTTTATAAAGATAAGTGCTCTCTGTTGTGATATTATTATCTGTGTATGAATGTATTTCACTGTGTATTTTAATTATCATTTAAGTAAATCTTAGATTATGCATGCTTGTTGGATATTGTTGTGCATGTATTTAAACCTTTTATTGTATGCATCCTTATTAAATAAAGAAGGTACTGGTAAGAGTACAAAGTCCAAGGGTGGGATTGAAGTTAGCACACCCTGGCTTGTGGGTGGCTGGGGATGTTATAGATTGGTATCAAAGATTCTCATTGTAACATCATTCCAATATGGGTTGGGTCTGTTGGTCAGAATCCCATGGTTGAGATCAAAATCTGACCGTGAAGTTGAAAATGTTAGGAGGAATGGTGTTGCAAAATCTACGCAGGAGTTTGATCATCAGAGACCGGTTGTAAGGGGTTCGAAGGATCGTGACCATCCCCTTTGAATTTGGGAGAGATCGCCACTGTAGGATCAAGAGAGATATGGGATCATTGTATAGGAGGACAAGTGAAAAGGGGTCATCCGATGAAAAGGAGGCAATGGTTAAGGTCACAGACTTCAGATTGTTGGGTGTGTGTTATATTCTTTGCATGTGTGTGTGTGTGGGTGCGTCAGATACGACAACTGCGTTTGACGATCCCTTCACCTAGGGCTCTGCCGTGTGCACCGGGCACTTTCCTAGGGGGGTCCCAGGGGGGGCAGGTATACCCCCCCCTGGTTACGCGCAGCGTTCGGCACCGGGCGGTTCGGGGCAACGCCCCGAAATTTTGTTTTGGGCGGTTTTTGCTATTTTTAGCGGATTTTTCTATTTTTAGCTGATTTGTAAATTAATCCCGGATTACGGAATTAGGGTTTTGGTATCTACAGAATACCTAAAAACATTGTATATATTGTATGGTGAATGGTGAAATTCAATATAATGAAAATAAGAAAGGTTTTCTCGGTTGAGGGTTTCCGGTAAAAATCTTTGTGTATTCTGTGTATGAGCCATTGATTAATTTATGTATTGCTTAAGAATATATATGAATTGCTTTACTTCGCAGGTTTAAAAATTACATGTGGTATCAGAGCACATTTTTGGCTTCAGAGGGACGCCTTTGTTGCTGAGGGTTTGGCTTGGTCTTGATAGATCAAGTTTTTCTTGGGTCTGTGATAAACCTGGGTTTAGTGGGATCTTTTGCAGTGGAGATTCAAGTAAATTAAGAGGAATGGCAAGCTCATCTAGAATCGAGATAGAGAAGTTCAACAACAAAAACTTTGAGCTATGGAAGCTCAAGATGGAGGACCTTCTTGTAGACAAAGAACAATGGATCGTTGTGGATCCTGGTACACAGCCTACTGGTACACCATCTACAAGCACACAAGCTACTGGTACACAAACTACCAGTACAATAACTACTAGTACACTAGTTACTGGTATGTCAAAGGAAGATTGGGACAAGTTGGACAGAAGAGCAAGGAGCACCATTCGACTCTGCCTGGCAGATTCGGTGTTGTTGAATGTCTCGGGAGAATCTACAGCCAAGGAACTATGGGATAAGTTAGGGAATTTGTATCAATCAAAGTCCCTGGCAAACAAGTTGTTTCTTCGAAAGAAGCTGTATCATCTTAGGATGGAAGATGGAGATTCTGTGA
>ML788682.1:1025893-1058274 GCA_009831015.1 Picea engelmannii | reverse complement strand
CTGTTCAGGCACTTTTCAGACCTGATTATGCCCCCCCTTTGCTGCCTATAAGTTTCCTGTGAGCTGGTTAAAACATGGCCTTGATTTGGGCTTGTTTCAGCAAGAGGACCTCTTGGATCTAAACTTTGAGAGGCTGTTCCTCTGTACCAAACAGTCCCAAATCTGTTATTTAATGTTCCCATTCTGTATCTCTATCCGTTACCTTTCCGATGCTTTTCGTTTGGCACAAATCCGATTCCGGATGAGTGAGATATGGCCCCGGGAAGGTATGTAGATGGAGCCGGCCAATGGACTGATCAGGGAAAAGATTTGAAATTGGGATGAAATTCTGGGTTAGACACCAGAAATGATAGGCTACTACAGGCCTGTATACCTGTAGCTGAAATGGGTATCTCTCACTGGGCCCAATTTGACCTCGGAGGCCCCCAATTAGGCCTCTTTCTAGTGCATGCTTGTAGGGCCAAACTGAGTACCTGTCGCTCTGGAACACGTCACTGAAAATCTGGGTGGAATTTGCTGAGGTGAATAGCATGGGTATATTCTAGACTTCGTCCCGGTCGTTTCGACTATTTACGGGAGAAAATATTCCTCCGTACCGGGAAGTTATGCAATTAAAACGTCTAGTAAGTCTTAGGGGGGGGGAATTTAAGTTTTAACATATAGTTTATAACCCACTTTTTAAAATTTCATTTAAAATTTTATTTATATTTTAATAAAACATTATATAAAAAATTAAAAAATTGATTTTAATTATAAACATGCAATATTTATAACTAAAATATTTTTAAAATTCTGTATAATAAAAAATTAAAACAAAAATAACATTAAAATAAAATTTTAAATGTTACAATTAAAACTAAAATGTAAAAAGGGGGGAAGCGGTTATTTGATGCCTTTGGTCGCCCATGTGACCGGGGCCGAGCTCCAAAGGGGCCATGGGAGGCATGGGAAACGGAGGCGGTGGTCGGTGGCTGGGCGTTTGGGCATGGTGGAGGGGAGGAAGTGGCAGAGGGTTGTGGGTCGCGCGCGTGGAGGAGGGAGCAGCGTGGGGAATGAGGAATGGAGCAGGGAGACTGCGTGTTGTGGGAGGCCGCGGGAGAGGAGGGAGAAGAGGAGATGGAGGTGAGGGTCGAGGGTGGTGGAGGAAGAGGAGAGGGCGTGCGCGGAGGTGGAGGAAGAGAAGGAGGGGAGGGTGTGGCTATGTGGAGGCGGAGGAATTCGCGCAGGAGAAGGGCATGGTAGAGGGCTCGGGCCGGGGAAAAAGGGGCGCACGGGAGGTGAGGGATGAGAAGTTTGCAGCGTGGGGGTGGAGGAGGAGCAGAGGGAGGAGCCGAGGTGCTGGGATCCACACACGGGGATGAAAAATGGAGGAGGAGCGAATTGCAGAGGTGGTGGTGGTGGCGCCCAGGTGGTGGACGGGCGGCCAACCACCCAAAAATTAAAAAAATTTTAAACTATAGCCAAGTGGTTTTTTGGAAACAAAAATGGGCAGGAGGTTACAGGTTCAAAACCCCTGCCCTCCACTTGAATTTCTGGGGAGTTTTTTTTGGAGTTTTCTGGGCAAAGGAAAATGGGAGGGCTGGGGTTCAAAGGCCAGGGATCTCCAGTGACATGCCCAGGCTTATAAATTACAATAAATGGCTTTACAATTCCAAATTTCTAAAGGAGCCCTGGAGGCTTGGGCAGAATGCCCAAGAGGGGTTCGAATCCCCTCTCCTTTGCATCTTTCACACATACACTCTGAATGAACTCAGCAACCAGCAACAAATAATTCTGAACCAGCAACTATTACCACACTTGAAACAGACAAATAAATCCCAATTTCTTCTTGCAAAACCTCAATACAACCAGCAACTATCTTATTGGTTTTTTGGAAATGGCATGAATGGATTACCTGACCAACTGTTGGAGATGGCAGCATGGGAAATGGCGGTCCACTGCTGAGTTCTTGTTGCTGCCTGAAACCCCCAGCTGCTGCCATGACTGTTGTTGTAGAGCTCTCCCTCCTCTGCCAAATTGCCAAAATGGCTTGGGAGAAAGGAGAAGGGAGGTTTTTTTTTTTTTTTTTTTTAATTTTCTCAAAAAAAACCAAATTTTCCCCATTTTGCATGAGGCTACGTGCCCATACCCCAAATTTCCAAATTTTCCTGAAAATGTTTAATAAAACATTTTATTATTTTTTTTAATATTTTTGGAATTTTGTGCAAGTCAAAGTTTGACTTTGACTTTAACTTTGACTCTGCTGCAGCTGATTCAGCCCAAAAATGTTGACTGGAGAGACGAAGTCAGAATTGGACGCAAGTCACGTCGTTGGAAAGGTATTGACAAGGAAATCAGGAATATGTCATCATCAACTTGAGATAATGCCACCTTAGCCTTCAAATTCAGCCCAAAACAGTGTTCACTTAAAAACCCCTGACTTGCTGATGGCCCCACATGACACCTAATCTTGCGAAAGGTGCCAAATCGTCATACGATATCCAATCGAGGAAAATGAGGTACCGTCGGAAAGGTATCAACGAGTACTTCGATGAGGTGATAATATAATCTTGTTCCAGGGTCATTTATGACTGTCTTAGCTGTTATGAAACCCTGTCATGTGAGTTGGTGGACCCCTTTTTGCCTAAAATTATTGGCCAACTTGTGACATCTCTAACCAAGCCATCTGGAGTCGGAATGAGGAAAATAAGATGTCGTTGGAAAGGTGTCTGAGTTTATTACATCATGGAATTGCTGAATATCTGATTTATAACTCTTTACCCACAAATTTTAAATCATGAATCACTGCAACCAATTTGATGTCCAAAAGTGGTCATAAACTTGCGAAGGCTCGTTCTCACTAACCGGGGGTCGAAACCAAGCACGGGATATACCGTTGGAAAGGTATCACACTTCCCTACACCATGTTTGGGTTTGATTTTCCCTTTGATACCCTAACCTGAATAGAATCAGACTAGGAAGCTACAACTATTAGTTTTGCCCGTTCGGGTGACTTTGACTTTGCGCGCCTCATATGGGTCATACTAACTCAGAATCAAGCTCATGATAGCTTGTTGAAAATCTTGTCCCGATCCCTACCACTTGGCAGTGTTGTACTCCTTGAATAGAACAGCCTTGACATGAGGAAGAAATGCCATGGGAAGGCCCACAAATCCCTGAGCGCACCCAACTGATACTCTTTCAAGGGCAGAGGCCATAGTAACTATGACCCCCGCCACTGTCTTTGACTGGAACCATAACACCAAGGGGATTTTATGGAGAAGTAACTGTGTAAAACACCATGTTGAGCCCAGAGTAGATTTTTGGGTCAACAGAGAGGAACTATGCCACCCATGACTTGGAACTTGTTTCCATTGTTCACGCCTTGAGGATGTGGAGGCATTATCTCATGGGGAAGAAATTCGAATTAAGGATAGACCACATTGTCCTGAAGTATCATTTTGAACAACCGACCTTGAATGCCAGGAAAACAAGATGGCAGGAATTTTTAAGTGAATATGACTTCAATATCAAGCATATCAAGGGAAAGGAGAATAAAGTTGTTGATGCACTTAGTATAAGAGTACATCTCATGCATGCTACTGCTGTCAATATGCATCAGTCAGACTTGAAGAGCAGAATTTTAGATGGTCTTGTTACAGATCAACATTACCGATAGGTAAAGGAAAACTTACAGCAAAGAGATGTAAAACATAAAATAAAGGAGTATGAGATAAATGAACATGGATTACTCATGCATAAAAATAGAATCTATGTTCCTAGTTCCGGAGAACTGAGAAATTTGGTACTGAAGGAAATGCATGATGTTCCTTATGCTGGACATCCCGGTTACCAGAAAACAATTACAGAAGTAAGAAGTTATTTCTTTTGGTTGGGAATGAAGAAGGATGTTGTTGATTACATCGCTCGATGTATGGAATGTCAGAAGGTGAAGGATGAGCATAGTCACCCAGCAGGGTTGCTACAACCATTGCTAATCCCAGAGAAGAAATGGGAAGTGATCACCATGGATTTCATCATAGGATTACCCAGAATGAATAAGAAACATGATTCAATCATGGTGGTGGTTGACAAATTAACAAACGATGTTCATTTTTTTCCTGTGAAAAAAACACATACAACGGATAATATTACAGAAATTTTGATGAAGGAAATTGCCAGGTTGCATGGGATACCTAGGACAATCATCTCGGACAGAGATGCGCAATTTACCTCCAATTTATGTAGGGGATTGTTTAAAGGATTTGGCACAAATCTAAACTTTATCACAACATATCATCCCTAGACAGATGGGAAAACATAGAGGGTCAATCAAATAATTGAAGACACACTGAGAATGTATGTGATGGATAAGCCATATAAGTGGGAATATTACTTACACTTGGTTGAGTTTTCATATAATAATGGGTATCAAGCTTCATTGAGAATGAGCCCATTGGAAGCCTTATACGGTAGGAAATGTGATACTCTAGTAAGCTGGGACAACCCAACAGATAGAGTGGTACTTGGGCCGGAGTTGCTCAAGGATATGGAGGACCAGGTGGTTAAGATCAAGAATAATTTAAAGGGAGCTCAAGATAGACAAAAATTTTATGCAGAAAAGAATATGACAGCTAGAGAATTTAAAGTAGGGGAGAATGTAATTTTGAAAGTGAAGCTCAAGAAAAGCTCTTTCAAATTGGGTAGTTGTACAAAGCTAGCAGCCAGATTCTGTGGTCCATTTGAAATATTGGATAGAATAGGGCCAATTGCATACATTCATGCATTTCCTGCTTCCATGAATGTGCATAATGTATTTCATGTATATTTACTAAAGAAATATGTACATGATCCTAACCATGTTATTGATTGGCATCTGATTCAGGTAGAGATGAAGGGACACTTTCAGGTTCAACTAGTGAGGGTATTGGACAGAAAATTCAAAATGCTCTGAAATCGAGTTATAGAGCTGGTAAAAGTTCAGTAGATCTGCTACAGTCCTGAAGATTCTACCTGGGTGCATGAAGATGCCATGTGGGCAGATTACCCGCAATGTTTTAAATAAATTTGAGATTTTGATCTCTATTTTTTATATGCACTGAGGACAGTGCCAAGATAAGGGTGAGGGGATGTAACACCCCATGCTTTGGACCCCCAATTTTAAATAATGTGTTGTTACAATGATGAGAGGCCTGAGTGACCAAACAATTATTAAAGGGTTCAGTATGGCCAAGACATGTAATGTTTTTTATCATTATTATTAATAACTACATCGTTGGCTGCTAGATGAAAAATGACTATAGTTATAGGGGGATATGATTCTACAAGAAAGGGGGCTTGAGGGGATAAATGTTTATTCCCTATTTTAATTACCCTTTTTGTCTAAGGGAGGGGATCAATTACGTGATATTCTTGGGAAAGGCCAAGAGTTTCTTGATTCCCCACGAAAAATACTTAAACCCATCCTTGGTCTGATTGTGGGTTTGGTCGATGGCTCGTTGGCTCCTTCACTTCTACATTCATACCATTCTTTCCCTCACACAATTTCATGCACCTACTTACCCATTCATTGATCCATCCTCACCTGCGTCTTGGCTTGGTAAAGGGAAAGGAATTGCTGAACATTATCCATGGCATAGTTGGTTATAGTGGTCGTTGGTGCAATCCAGCAATGACTTGAGGCATGCATGTCTAAGATGCGTTGGCATGTGCCCTATTTTTCTCACAACTGCGAGTCCCGAGAGTTCCAGCATTGAGATTCTGGACTAGTTGTGTTGGAGCCCTCGAAGGAGAAGGATTGCCTGAGGGACTGTGTGGTAGAGAAGGGTGGAGGTTCATTCTCTTGGGTGGTTTAGGTTGGGTAGAAGAGAGCTGGTTACTTGGATTGTTGTGGGTGATGGGAAACATGTGAAAGATTGAGAGCTAACTAGTTTGGGAACCCAAGTAACACTCTGGAACCGTCCTTGTGGATTCATATCCCTGGCTTGGGGGTGAAACTACTGTTGAGATTTGGCGTAGTAGTGTCTACGGTTGGGTGGAATTTCCTTCGTCTGCAACCAATTGGTGTCGACGTTTTATAAAGATAAGTTCTCTCTGTTGTGATATTATTATCTGTGTATGAATGTATTCCACTTTTTATTTTAATTATCATTTAACTAAATCTTAGATTATGCATTCTTGCTGCATATTGATGTGCATGTCGTTAAACCTTTTATCTTATGAGTCCTTATTAAATAAAGAAGGTACCGGTAAGAGTAGGAAGTCCAAGGATGTGCTTGAAGGTAGCACACCCTGGACTGTGGGTGGCTGGGGATGTTATAGACGTGATACCCTCGTTGCTACTCACCAAGGAACCTATTAGGCCTTTACGGCAGATCGATGACTAAGATTCTATCTAACCCTGGATACGATCAACAATATATATCTTCCCTTGGAGCCTCCTCATTGAAGCTCATCTCTGCGATTTACTCTAAATGGCACTGCATGATAAATGACTAGGATCCGATCTTGCTCAGGTCTTGATCAACAATCCATATCTATCCTCGGAATCCCTCCTTCAGAGTGTACTTCCTCTGGGACTACAACTTACTCCAAAAGGTACCCTGTGAAGAATGGCTAGGATCTATTGTTTTGTTAGATCAACGACTAAGATTAAATTATTTTCCTACATCGATCGAGGGTGCATATCTAACCATCATGACAAATAGATGACCATGATCCTCTGAGGAAAAACAAGAGTTTACATGGATCTATGACAGAGATTTGAGCTCACCTATACATTGATCAACAGTTATGATCTTGTCGAAGGGATTCTTCCGACAGATCAATGGTACATGTTACCTCCCAGGGGTTCAGTGTCATCGAAATTTGCATACACTAGTAGAATTTTGCAAACAAATTACTAAGTGACTAAAACATTTAGTTAGGACAACTAAAAATGAATAAATTATACTATTTTTTTGCAACACAACTATAAACAACTATATAATCGGTAATTATATTACTAGTTCTTCCATTTGGGTCCCCATTACTCCACTTCAAGATTTTTATAATGTATTTCGACCATCGTAGATACTCCTTTGACCTCACACATTAGGGGGCATCTTTTATAGCAAGATTTGCCTCACCCTATGCAATCTTGCATAGAGGGCCTTTTTCCATTTCCCTATGTAGACTTGAAGTCCCTTTTTTACAAATCCCAGGGATAAAAATATAATTTTTCCACATAAACGCACCCTGGCTATATTACAACATTCGTGTATGTAGGTTGCACCACTACAACTCGCGTACATCGAGAAATGTGCCCAAAATTGAAAAATGGTTTCGCGTTTCCATGCCACGTCATGAGATCAATGATCCTTGGCCTTCCATATACTGGAAACATTTTGACTTGGCCCTTCAGTTCCACTTGAAGGCTATGAATGGGCCAAATTGGAGCTATGGAAAATAGGAGAAAGAATTCAACTTTGAGAGCAAAGTTACTATGGAGAAATTATTCACTTCACATTGAGTCTGCATTCCTTTGTCCTTTAAGTCTGAACACATTGTTCATCCCCCAAGATCTTCCCTTATTGATTGAGAACTTCATTGTCTCTCTTATATGAGCTTGCCTTTGGTGGAGGATTGAAGTGGTGGAGGCCCAACTATAAGGAACTTAGTATCTCGGTTCTAAACCATGTCGACACGGAAGTTTGTAAATCATTCATTTTTGCTGATTATATCTTAATAGAAATACTCTTTTCTCATCGAATTAATATCTCGCAAATATTTGAATTGTTATTCCATGGGAGTATTTGTTATGAATGTTGATGGATTATGTTATCAAATGTGCTAACATTATATATTATGACCATATGTTTGTGTTGCTTGGTTGTTGAGGACTAGTTGCAGGTATATTGCTTTGGGTCAAGTGCTCAACGATGGAATTCATCGAACATCTTGACGAGGTAGGTCTCTTATCTTGTCTTGTTAGCGTATTTGTTTATATAACATACTTGATATTAGAGTTAATTTCTGCAGTCATTTTCGTCTATTGTGATTTACCCCTAGCCATAAAGAGACTTTCCTCATAACACATGTACATCATAAAATATTTAATATTATAGTGTGCAATTAATGCTTTCACTTAATGATTTTCTTAATAAAGTGGGAAAAATATTAATCAAACAAAAATTATATTATCATGTTATTAAAATTCATAAATTGTATGATCATGTTATTAAAATTCAGTTAGGATGGTAGAAAATGTATTTTTTTTATATTATTTAAAAATTAAAATAATTGCATTACCATGGAGATATCAACTATTTCATATGAACAAATTTTAGGAAAAATAACTTAACTTTGTTTAAGGTATTCAATATCTTGGAAGATAGAGAGCCTTCCATGACAAATGGGAAAGTGGGAAAATAACGTTTTCCTAATTATTCAATATCTTGGAAGATGGAGAGCCTTCCATGACTTTGATGGGCAAGTGGAAGCCAAGTTGTTTAGTCTCAATGTTGATATTTTAGTGGAGTTTAAAGGTGGATTAATTGGAGTCAACCTAAAGATAAGTTAGATTGGATTCCATTTAAATATTAGTTTTATGACTATAAGGCTACATTTAAAAACGTTTGGTTGAGGCGACTACAATTTTTTATGAAGTTCAAAGTGGTATTTTTTTATGAAGTTCTGAGTGGGAAATGACAATATATCATGATCCTATATACAGATCCACAAATAGTGGCCAGTCCATGTTTACTAAATAGAGCATAAGTTACATGAATGAGCCTTAAAATATAAGATACATAAGTTACATGATTGAGCATAAATTACATGATACAATTTAAAATGATTTGTTTGAAGAGGAATAATCCAAGGGGTTCTTACATGCATGGATTTCTACCTGATTTGTGTAAAGAAATGGAAAACAAATGTCTGTGGTTTTCTACCTGTCACACGTGTGTTTTTTGTTTTGCATGCAACGATAAAATGTGATGGTGCAAGTCATGCTTGTGGTTTTCTATACAAAACATGTGTTTGGAATTATCCCAATTGAATGCTTAGTGCAATACACTTCGCCCCACACACCACTTTTTAATGATTTCGAGTTCTTAATAGCAAGACAACTTCACATGTGGTGACAAACAAACAAAACAATAGCTTAGACGACTACCTGATTTGTACTTGGCTTCACATGTGGTGACTTAGCTTCACATGTGGTGACAAACAAAAGAAATGGCTTAGACAACTAGTTCATTTGTACTTAGCTTAAAAATCCTAAAATCGAGGTATCATGGTAAAAATAAAATAAAATAAAAATATTTAACAATTGTATCTACCTTAATAAGTATGATAGGTGCACGGTAAGTAAGATTTACTGAATATGTAGAAAGCTAAGGTGGTAATAAGGAAGTGCAAAACTATGGTTGTGAAGCCATCACTTTTTAGGACAATCTACATTCATGAACAAAATAGTGTATTTATTGAATGAATATATTTGTGAAGGATATGTGACTAAAATATAACAACTACTTCCAAAACAAAGATTATACAGATTAGTGGAGAATGATAACCAATTTATTTGGTTTGGGAGCATGTATTTCATTTACTATACTAAGTGTATGAATTAATAATGTTATTCCTTTTTCCATGCCATAAATATGTCAAAAATTATAAACTATATTAATGTATTAAAATAGGAAAATGTGAGACTACATGTTAGAAATATAAATGTGATTCTTTATGTCGGTCCATGAAAATATAAATAATGTTAAAAATATAAATGTAATTGAGTATGAGGAATTTGTTTAAATTTTATGCATTGTTGAATTTTAAATGAATTGTATTTATTGATAAATATGGCCATACACCATGAACAATTTAGTCACATTAATGTATTTGGACCAATTAAAATATCAAGTGAAAAAATAAAAAACTTCCAAAAATACTTTATGTTTTCAAAATAAAACATCTTCATAAATAAATTTTGTAGGACTTTAAAAAATCTTAGAAAACTTATGAAAAATAAGATAGTAATACAAGGTCAAAATAACTTGTCTCTATACAAAAATAATAATATGTGTGTGGTAGGTGCTACACATCATATTTCCACACCTAGGTACCTCGCCTTAAGTGTCACAAGTGTCGTAAAAGTGTCATATGCACCTTGCTAAGTGTCGCAAGTGTCGTAAAAGTGTCATATGCACCTTTCTAAGTGTCGCATACACCTCGACACTATGAAAAAACATATGTCACAATCCCTAGTCAATGTGGAGGAGAAATATATTATATGAAGGTCAAAATACTATGTGCACATGAATTATTATTAATATTCATGAAACGGAAATTAATTTAGCGTGAGAATCCACCTCACATTTGGTTTTTTATTTTTTAAGGGAGGTTGAAGATCTCATGGATGGTTGAAATATTTCCTCCTTAAAATCCTTGAGAGATATTTCCTCCCTAAAATCCTTAAGAGATATTTTCTCCCTAAATATCTTGGAGATCCCATTTTAGTGGATCTGATGAGTGATCCTCTCCATGGTGGTTAAGCCTCCAAATCCTATATAATGAGGGCTTTCCATGGAGAAGAAGAGGCAGATTAGAGGTATAAAACTTATGATCTTTGGAGGAAGCTTTTGGGTATCAAACTTATGATCTTGGGAGCATCGTGCAAGGGTTGGACAAGGAGGACTTGGAGAGGTTGTTGCAACTGCATCTACATATTGTAAGTGTCTTTTTGATGTTCTCATTAATATATGTTTGGCCTATTTACTTCTATTATATGTATCTTTACATATGCTTGTCTACTATAGACAAATTTGGTTAATTTAGTATGCTAGAGTAGGAGTTTCCTTGTGTCTCTTTGTTGTTTGTGGTTTGTAGGTATCAAGCTGTGCAAACGAGTCTGGAGATCAAGCTCAAATTGGAGCAACCAAGAAAAACACCGGAAATAGGTACGATCACCTTTCCTCCTCTCTTTTCAACTAATTGAGCAAATCTCAAAGGGATTTTAGTTGTCCATTTGCATCTTTTTGTCTCGGTATTAGGGGTCTAGAATCCGAGGGAAGATCCACCTGTCCATAGGGAGATTTTTCTGTAACATAAATTGATGAATCCACTGGGGAAGAACATTGAATTGTATTTCCTTGGATCATCTCTACCTTTTTCCCACCTTTAGATCATTTTTCTTGTTATTTTTCTTTATCTCCTTCTCATTGAAAATTTCATAAAGTTCTGGGAATTTTGGATGAATTTTTTTGAGTTTTAAGCCTTTGTTCAGAGTTTATAGGAAGGGTAGCGCTCCCCTGTAGTGTATATCAAAGCACTGATATAAAATTAACGCTTCCCTACAGGGTATATCAGAGTGCTACAATGCTCTGTTACCTTGGAAACATGAGCATTGGTCTCCTTTTCAGGTGATTTCTGCTCTTTTTTGCTAAGTTTTTCTCAGTCTATCTTGTAGAGATTTTTGCCCAGAGTCTGTACTTTGTCTTGTGGCTTTGTCTAGGTTTAAGTTTTGGTACTTATTACTTCTTTTTTTGTCTTGTTTGAGCTTGAAACCTTTTCAAAATTGTGAGATTGATTCGCTTTGGTTTGCTTGGTTTGGTTTGAATCTTGCGAAGTTTCTGGTTATCTGACTAATTGAAAAGGTACGCAAAGGTTTGTTGGTACTAAGTTACTTTTCAGTTGTTTCCTTTTTGAATGATTTGAGACTTTATGATTACAACAACCTAGCATGGATTTCTCTTTCTTGTTGCTTATTTTCTCAAGACATTTGAGTGATTTCTCTTTCTCCGTATTAGTTTTTGGATTCTTCTCTGAACTTTCGTGTATTCCTTGAATGCTTGTCGATTATCGAGTACTTGATTGAGTGAGTTATCATACTTGTTTCATTTAGTTCTCATTATCCTGTGAGTTCATTCTTTGTTTGAAATCCTTTTTGCTTCTTGTCTTTTATATCTGCATTCGACTCTTTCATTTTGATTGAAAGTCATGGAGTGTTAAAGGATTTGCATTTTTTGTCTTTATGTATTAGAATCAAACAAAGAAGATAGTTTCATTCTTTCTTTTGGGTAGTGTAGATAACTAGGTTGCATTTAGAAGATTTCATTTGGGAATTGAGTGTTTTTATTTAAGAAAGTTGAACCTGTTCTCCATCCTCAATGTAGGATTCATTGAAGAAAAATATTTGCATCTCATTTTTATGCATTCTTTTGGAGTTGAGTCTACAACATTATCAGTTTTACTTTCTCACCCTTGAGTAAAAAACAACCCTAAAATGAAGTGCTTATAAAATTGATCAAATACTTTTATATTTTCTGGCAGCAAGCCTACATTAGCAAGTGTAGGGATTTGGAATAGGTTGTGAGGATAACTTTCCAAATCCATTAGACGAACTTAAAATCTTGTGCTAGGGAGCGGTAAATCCAATTGTTTGTATAAGAATAATTGGTATCCCCCTCTAACACAAGGGTTAAAAATGAGGTCGCGTGCGAGAGAGAAGCAGGGATTTCCCCTCCGAAGATTAACCCACGTAGCGAAAAGATCATATATTGGGGGTTTTTCCTCATAAACGACTAGTTTGATTTGGTCTCGGAGCTGCATGAATCCAAAATCTGTTTGGGGTCCTCTAGATTTTTCTAGTCCACTTGTCTTTAGTTATATTGAAGAATTTCAAACTTGTTATCCTACCCATACCTTCCTTCTCGATTGTCGACTGTAATCCCCTAGAGGCTGATTGTGAGTTGGTAACCTTAGTGGCCTATATCTATAGGGTTGATACACAAGGTTATGGAAAAGGGAAGTCTTCATTGTACCTAGGTCAGATGTTGGTCAAACTCACTCGAGCTCCTTGGAGGGTACACCCATGGGTAAAACCGTGTGGGAACTTGCAGCAAGGAGTAATTCTGTTAGGTAGGTCTCCAATGTAATTGATCCACCTATTATATCCCAACCCCTTTCTATATAAATCTAGTGATGTTGGATTTCATCACCAACTAGTGGTTTCATTTTGGGAAGGTTTGTTTGATTGTTTTCGTCTTATATTTGTAGTGTCTATTATTTATTTTCCTTAGTGGACCTTAGGTCGAGTTAGTGTCAATGGTGTCAACTATTGGGAGTAACAAAGGAGGAACCCCTTTTCCCGAGGAAATTTTATCCTTTCCTTATTTTGGATATGTTGGTCCTTCCTGCATTTCCACAATGAGCCTTATAGGACTCACAATTAGATTATTGGTTTGGTTGTTCCCCACTCCAGTGATATTGAATCTTCCCAGTGCTTTGGATGCACCTAATGCTTCATACGTAAGAACACCACCAACACATCAACCTCATGCCGACCTTTATTCTTCTTCGCTCATTAGGTGTCCTTCCCTTTCTCCTTCTTCACCTAGTGAAAGATCTAAAGCGAGTATGTAGGTTGATAAGAAGGAGAAGAAACCAAAAGAGAAGAAGAAGAAGAACCAGAAAGGGACTAAACCTCCAACTACATCAAGTCATGTTGGATTCAAGCAACCAACTCCTTTTAATCGCACTAGGAGTGTTAATAAAGTCGACAAGTCTAAAATGAATAATTCTAAACCCAAATTCCCTTGCAATATTTGTAAGGGTGACCACTTTCTAATGGATTTCCCTGGTCTCCTCAAGGTCTAAGGAATGTGGTATTCCACATCATCATCAGTTGTTGAACATGTTAGTGACATCCTGTCGGCTAGTAACATTAAGGTTGGTGAGAAGAATAGAACTGACAAATTTCTTTGCTTGTTATGCGAAGTTGATAATTAATCACACCTTTTACCTCATATGGACGAGGCTTCTTATCTTTTGGAAAAGCTTCAGATTCCAACTGGTTATCATAATATTTCTTCCAAACTGTCATTAATTGATGAATTGTTCAATCTGGTTCCATCCTCCATTAGTCTTGTTTATCAGGTGGTCAATATGGTTTCATCCTCGGTTGAACCACTAGCCCAAGTAGTTGATCCAGTTTCATCATTGATCAGTCCCACTCTTCATCTGAAAATTGAAACTCAAGTGGTCGATCTGGTTCCACCATTGGTCGAGCCCACTCCTCTCTTGAGGAGTGCCAAAGTGGTTGATCCAGTTCTATGATCGATCATCCCCACTCTTCATCTGAACAGTGAAATCCAAGTGACTTATCAAGTTCTGTCATCGATCATCCCCACTCCTCCCTTGAAGAGTTTCAAAGTGGTCGAGTTGGTTCCATCATCGGTCGATCCCACTCCTCCCTTAAAGAGTGTAACCAAAGTGGTCGATACATTTTTGTTGTCGATCGATCCCACTCGTCCCTTGAAGAGTGCAACCAAAGTGGTCGATCTAGTTCCATCATCGGTCGATCCCACTACTCATTGAAAGAGTGAGGATGTCTCTCAGATATACCTTTTAAATATTGATTCACCCGGACAAGTGGGAACTCCTCCCATCCTGATGGCACCCCCTTCAAGCAATCAGATGATTCCTATTAATTGGAATCATTTGACAAAACCCTGTCCTCCTTCTTAAGTGCCTTTCCAAATCACTGTGCAGGTTTGTAATAGGAATATTCCTAACACTATATCTAAATTTTAGTGGATTCACCAATTTATGTTACAGAAAAATCCCCAGTGGAGTTGCCAATTTCTGTTACAGAAAAATCCCCCTGTGGATAGGTGGATCTTCCCTTAGATTCTAGACCCATAATACCGAGACAAAAATATGAAAATGGACACCTTTCCTCCTTCTCTCTTTTCAACTAGTTGAGAAAATATCAAAGGGATGTTCGTGTCCATTTGCGTCTTACTGTCTCGGTATTAGGGGTCTAGAATATAAGGGAAGATCCACCTGTCCACAGGGGGATTTTTCTGTAACAGTAGGGACAAATAATATTACATATAAATTGAAATATAACATGCATGACTATGAAAAGATAAGTTTGGGCCACATTTTTCATAGGAACATTATGACTTTATATTAACTTGATGCATTATCTAGATTCAACTGGTTAGGTGGGTTGGCATGGAAAAGAGAGGGGATGGGGAGATGGCGAATGGGCATGGAGTGGATGATGATATGGGTGATGGGTGGTAAAAATTATTTTGTATATTAAGAGGAGGAGCAAAGGGGATTTACTCATGGTTTAAATCCTTTAACCTAAAATTTTTAATGTTTGTAATATGGTAATTCTAGGGTTTTAGCTAAATGCTATAGTCATATTTAGAACATATAGAAGTGAGAAGTAGAACAAAAAATTCTAGTGCTATATTTGTCAACATATAAGACATACATAAAATAATTCTCTCCATGCACAAGTTCATCCTTGAAAGAAAAAGGGGCCCAAACCAAAATAGAAAAAATAGCAATTTCCTAAGAAATTAAAGTCCATTGATGAAGGTGATCAAGGTGAAGAATTACAAAAAACAAAAAATTCAGAGAAGGTTTATACTACTTCTCCATAAGTGTCAAATGAGGAAACAATTTATTTTATGGAGGTTATAGAGGAAGCTTGTAATATAGATATTTCTCCATTGGGGTTGGAAATAGTTAAGAATGATACATTAGAAGGCATGAAGAGACCTCATGAATATGATAACTATAAATCCAATAAGGAGCTGGTATCTTCAGTGAATTATATAAATTTAGCTTCTATATCTTCCTTGTGTTACTAGCTTCGATTGATGGATTGAGGTCAAGAATAAGAAATTTAAACAAAAGGTAGGATTGAGAATTTCTTACATACTTAGTTTTCCACAAGATTTCCCTTTGTTTCTATTTTGTTTCAAAATTAGTTGGTACTTTTTCCATAGAAAATTTCTCTTTATATTTATATTAAATATAAAATAATCTTATACAAGATAAACAACATTGAATGTCATAAAAGTCCAATGGATTCATATCCCCAACAACTAAATACATAACTAAGAAAACCCCAACAAAAGATTCAATCCAGAAGAGAACCGATCAAACAGAACCAAAATACATAAGCCACAATAAAGCCGACAGTTAGAGTCCAAAAAAGCAATTTATGTTGATGTTCCATCCTCGGCACCGGTACTTCTAGAAAATATATAAAAACAACTGAGGGCCCTCGTGATCCTCTTCACAAAGATAATAGACTATTTTCTTGAGATCCTTTTGGAGAACCTATTTTGATAGGTTATTCGCCTCTTTGTTTTATTCTCTATACACATGTGTGAAGGAGAGTTTTTTGAAAAGCATGAAGATTTCTATGATCATATCCTTCCATAAATCCAGAGAGACCACCTGAAGGAAAACCTTTCCCCGCAACCAATCAATGACGATCTTTGAATCCCTCTGAACAAGAAACTCTGAGATTGAAAGTCGAGAAGCCAATGTAAGGAGAGCCCATGCTCCCAAAATATCCCCTTTAGTATTAGTACTAGGTTCACAATTGAAGATCCATTTATAATAATGGTGTTCGTTGATCCTTATAACCGGTCCAACCCCACTCTTTTGACCGGAATTTTTCGCAGCCCCATCAAACCAACCAACAATGCCACCAACTGCAGGCAAAGAATGCGAAACCCTCGGAGTTGAAGATTTAAAAATAAATTTGTAATCTCCCATGGAATTTAAGGACTGGTATGCCACCTTTTGAAAATAGAGAAATCCATCTTCGAATATTACAAAATTCCTTTCCAACCATATATACCAGAAAATGAAGGTCGACAAGGTAGGATATAAAACATTTTGTGCTTTCCAATTTTTAAAGCAATCAGCTACAATGTTTCCATCCCACTCTCTAGAAATTTTTAAGGTCTATTTTATCCTATCTAAGACTGCAATTGAGAAAGAGCACTCTACAAACAGATGTTGCGCATTTTCCTTACTTTTTCTGCACAAATAGCAATAACTTGGTCCATTAAAACCTCTAAGTTGTAAGTTCTCCCAGGTGATAATTTTGTTCTCTGCAACCAACCAAATAAAGATCTTTATTTTCAATGGACACTCCCAATACCATAGTTTCTTCCTCTATCCTCCAATAAAAAAATTCCATATCTTTGCTTCAGTAGCCTCATAAACATTTTTGACTGTTATCTAACCTGAAGAGTCACCACCCGTCCATTTAAGTTCATCTGGACACACT
Source organism: Picea engelmannii (assembly GCA_009831015.1). Taxonomy (NCBI): domain Eukaryota; kingdom Viridiplantae; phylum Streptophyta; class Pinopsida; order Pinales; family Pinaceae; genus Picea; species Picea engelmannii. Next base: position 1,041,206 of record ML788682.1, on the reverse strand, counting down.
TGCAATTGTACACCAGAATTTATGAGAGCACAATGAAAAGTATTCCATTCAAGAGCTAAGTGCCCCTCTAATTCCAATTCATCACTTGTGAAACAATTGGAACAAAACATTCTTGGACGAGGATCATAACTGGCCTGATATAAGTAATGCACTCCTTTTTGGTTTAGAGATGACATCAAAACATCAGAAAGGATGGTCGCCTCCCCCATACCCAGAATTCGGTCTTTGCTAATCAGAATGGAATCACCCGTCCTCTAGCACTAGGATATCCAATGAAGGATAATGTGTATCGACTTAAGTAGATATTTCCAAGACTATGAGCTTTTTTCCTCCATCATAGGAACCATTCAAAGCCATCCCGCAACATATACAAAAGGAAAATATTTGTCTTTTAAGACTCAATGCCACAAGCCTTCAAACATCAATGCCCTCCAAAGAGTATTCAATGCCATAGCTTTGTTGAAGCTGAGAAGATTTCTAAGACCCCGACCCCCATGAATTTTTGGAAGATAAATGAGATACCATTGGCATAGATGAAATCTCTTATTTTTTTTACTTCTAGACCAAAGAAAACTAAAGACCACTTGACAAATTCTATGTAGCACAAAGGAAAAAATATTAGCCAATGCCAACCAGTAGACTGTTGGCTTTCTAAAACAGCCTTGATTAGAACTAAATGACCACCAATAGATAGCCATCTATTGCACCAATGGCTTATTTGATGTTCAAATTTTGCGACAAGCTAGTGCCAGTCCTCCATGTTTTACCTTTCAATTTAAAAAAAAAATCAAGATACCTGAAGCCTTTAGTAAGATCAGAAAAATTGAAAAGAAAAGTAGCTTTTAAAGTATCCAGAACATGTTCTTGGACTCCATAATGAAGGAAAGAAGTTTTATGTGCATTTATCAAGAGTCATGTAGCACTACAAAAAATTGTCAATACCATTTTTATCTCCTTCCATTCAAAGATAGAATATTTTGACATTATAAGAATGTCATCGACGAAAAGAAGGTGGAGGATCCTAATTAACCTTGAAACCTTTATACCTGTCACTTTAACTTCAGCTTGGCTTCTTTTGAGTGCCATACTCAAGCCTTCCATTGCTAAAATGAATAGCAAAGGTGACAGTGGGCATCCATGTCTAAGTCGTCTACCACTCTTGAAGAAATCCGTCGGCTCACCATTAATTAAAATTGCGAAAGTTGTTGAAGTAACATAGCCCATGATCCACTTAGTCATAGACAAACCAAATCCACATTGAAGTAAAGTCAACTGTAGAAAATCCAAGCTTATAAAATCATAATCTTTCTTTAAGTCAATCTTAAGAGTTAAGGCTTGAATTTTTTTTTCTTTGATACTGTGAAGGCACTCCTGTGCAGTTCCAATGGCATAAATAGTTTTCCTTCCTTTTAAGAAACAAAATTTCTCCTTTGATAGAGTGTAGGAAAGAATAGGTCTGATCCGCTTTGTAATAATTTTTTCTATAATCTTGTAGTAGAGATTGCACAACACAATCAGCCAAAAATACCAAAAAATTGCAATTCCATTGACTTTTGGAATAAGAGCAATGAAATTCGAGTTCAATGATCTATTCACCTCTCCACAGAGATGAGATTCCTTGACAGCTTCCAACAGATCGTTTGCAACCAAATCATAAAAATGTAAAAATAACTCAATAGTCCACTCGTTGGGACCATGACTTTTGTCTTTGGTGAAACCCTTTAGAACATCTAAAACTTCCTCAAAAGAAAAATGCTTCTCAAGTAAAAGAACTTCCTCCTTGGAAACCATTCTAGGAAAAATTCGCACTGATGCAATCTAGTCCTCGATCACATTTTGCGTCATGTCTTGATAGAAAGAGCTGGAGAATATCAATGCTTAAGCCTTTATGGCCTCCTAACCATAGTGTACCTGATCAGACTCATCCTTTACCTCCCACAAATGTTTCTTATTTCTTTTATAACTGGAAAAATGATGCAAAAATTTTGTATTTTTGTCCCCACACTGAATCCACGTGGCCCTGCTCTTTTGACGCCAACGTTCCTCCTTAGCCAATAGAAATTTGTTCCATTCAAATTCAAGTAATTTTAGTCGTGAGACAGGATCATAACCATGATCATTACCTAAATTTTGTTTGATAAGAGAGGCAATCTCCACTTATGTTATTTCAATATCTCGTAGTTCCTTTTGTTTCCTTTCAGATGTCCAAATATTCACTCGATATTTTAGATTATTAAGCTTCCTGACTAGTCTTCTTTGCGCTCCTTCCTCCTTAGAACCCTGATGAGTACTCCAAACTGCCTGAACTAATTCATCAAATGAATCATATTTCAAACAAGTTGGATTAAGTTTAAACAGATAAGCTACAGACATGTAACCAAAATCCAATTGAAAGAGCACAGGTGCATGGTCGGATATAAAAGGGAATTCCACCCATGATATGTATCTGGCTGACACATTAAGAGTGGAATCTGAGACATATACTCTGTCTAATCTCTTTTTGTAATCTTTCCACCCCACTTCTACCATTTATCCATGTTGGAAACACCTCCATAGGTGCAATATCCACCAGATGATTATTTTAAAAGAGATCTTTGAAAAATACCGCTAGTGGATCTAATAAGGTCACCACCCCCCACACTTCATCTAAACTAGTAGTGAAGTTCAACTCCCCCACAAGAATGAGGTCACCCTGAGATAGAAAACCATTTGTTGCCACCTGTTCCATGTTGGAGTTACTTCACACACACCTAGGATTTATTTTTCCTAAGGTTTTTCCTTGTTTATTACTCATTATTTAGTCTCCTATATTTTAGGAAGAATATTCCTCTAGGGAGAATATTCTCTTCAGTTTTCACTTCAATTTGATCAGTTGAGTGGAGTCTAGATGCTACATTAGGAATATCACCATGCAACATTGGGATCATCACCAATTAATGCACATTGTCCTTGGGATCATCACCAGACTAGCGTATTACTCATGATTCCATAATCTCCTCCTCACTTCACTTTGTTTCAGTCGGATAATTGAAGACTGATAGACAAGTTAACTCAGACTAGGTGGAAGTTCACTCTCGTAACTGCCTGAGAGACTAGACTATGTCACAGTTTACTCCAATAACTGCTGGTGTGTGTCCAGATCACTCTATACCACCACTATGGAGCATTAGTTACTCATGTATCCTATATCTATTGTAAATTATTCACTCTTTGAGTGTGGAATATGGTTAATGAGAATTCTTCCATTCTTTCTCTCCTTGTTCTTTCTCAATTTCTCTCTACAAATGTGTGCAATATTTTCTATCTAGATCTATTATGTGTAGGTTCAACACATTTACATTGTATCAAAGCCGACAAACTGCTAAGCAAAAGCTACACCAAAATGTTTTGCAGGTACAAAAGATTGAAGACAACAAAAGATGGATTATTCGCCATAAATACTTCTCACTCCTCATAACTATTTGGAATGGAAGCCAAAAAATTATGATTCTACTCAGATGCAGAGGCTTGTAACAAATAACTATGGCAATGGAAGTAGAGCCTGATTTCGCCGATGAGAAAAATGATTTTCTCAATAGACAAGATATGGCCATAGGATGTATCCTCTAGTTTATTTCTCCTAAATTCTTCATCAAGTATATGATGAATCACAAGAATCAACTCCAAACAAATTATGGAGCAAATTGGAGGTTCTATTCGAGAATAAAGAATATTGTGAATACATTCATTGTTGTGGAGAGGTTGAACAGATAGAGTCAGAAGAGAATCCATCAGAAGATCAAACATTTTATTCTAAAGAGTCTTCTACACAAGTATTTTCATAAATTTGTATTCCAATAATTGAATATTATGTCTACTCCATTTCAGATTTGTTTTCTGAATTTGATGTGGAAGATACAGGCATGCATCTCAAGAGTCACATGTAAAAACTTTTGCATGCACCATGCATGCATCTCAGGAGACAAAAAGGGAGTTGCGCACATCATACTCAATTCTGATATTTTATGAGAAAAATTTGTAGAAACAAATGGGATATTTGAATTCCTCTCGGGAAAATATCCAATTTCAAAAAACAAATCGTTTTGAGTCTAGGAGGTGAAGTTATGATCATTTTAAAATAAACAAAAATTCATCATTTTTTTGGAAACGACTGCATGGTTTTCAAAGTTTCATCCAAACTTTATTTGGATAGTATTCATTACAATAAGAGAAATCTTGTAATCTTGTAAGAAGAGACATCTCAATGGTGCATATACTTGATCAGATCCGTGCATATATCTACATCTTCAACAAAATCTTCAACGAGCACAAACTTCCATAGTTGTGAGGTCTTCTTGGAGTGAAGGATGTGATTTCTTAGCAACCTCTTTTTGTTCCTTCTCATTTTTTTTATGAATTTTAATTTGAGGGGGGGTTTATCCCATGAGGTTTTCCCTCTTTCCTCATTTATTTTAGTGTATCTTTTGTATTTGGGTACCTAACATGGCCTCATTTTTAGGACCCATTCTTTATTTTCACCATAGTGATGTTCAGGGGGGGTGTTGGAGTTACTTCACACACACCTAGTATTTATTTTTCATAAGGTTTTTCCTTGTTTGTTAGTCATTATTCAGTCTCCTATATTTTAGGAAGAATATTCCTCTAGGGATAATATTCTCTTCAGTTTTCACTTCAGTTTGATCATTTGAGTGGAGTCTAGATGCTACATTTGGATTATCACCATGCAACATTGGGATCATCACCAAATAATGCACATTATCCTTGGGATCATCACTAGACTAACACACTACTCATGATTCCCTAATCTCCTCCTCACTTCACTCTGTTTCAGTCAGCTAACTGAAGACTAATAGACTAGTTAACTCAAATTAGGTGGCAGTTCACTCCCATAACTGCCTGAGAGACTAGACTATGTGGCAGTTTACTCCTGTAACTGCTACTGTGTGTCCATATCACTCTCTACCACCACTATGGAGCATTAGTTACGCATGTATCCTATATCTATTGTAAATTATTCACTCTTTGAGTGTGGAATACGATTAATGAGAATTCTTCCATTCTTTCTCTCCTTCTTCTTCTTTCTCAATTTCTCTCTGCAAATGTGTGTAGTATTTTCTTGCTAGATCTATTATGTGTAAGTTCAACACATTTACATTCCCAAAGTTTTTTGTGCCCGATGCACGGGACATAAACATTTAAAAAGAATATCCTTCTTTTATTAGGAAGATGGATACCTGTCAATAAGATCCCACCAACACTCAGAAAAGGTTGCAACTCAAACAAAGTTGGATTCCAAGCCACAAAAAGTCCACCCGACTTCCCTACAAAAATGGCTGCACAGGTCATCCAGTTAGGACATAAAAGATTCATGAACTTTCTAGCCTTCTCCTCAACTACTAAGGTCTCTTGGAGAAAGATAATGTTTGGCTTTGAATTTTAAAGGAGTCTATGCATGGAAGGGAATTTTAGAGGGCCTCCCACCCCTCTAATGTTCATGGAGAGGAGGATCATGATTTATCCCTTGCAAGGGATTTTGTGCCTCTAAGCGCCCCCATATCAAGTGTAGAAACTGAAAAACTGATCAGCAACAGAAGGAGTTTTCCCTAGCTTCTTTTGGGCACTCTGAGTTTTAATTGGTGAGACCTCCAAACCCAATCCCCACAACCAAGATAGGTCCTTCCCCTAGCCTTCCTCCACACTTGTCTAATTATGAAATTTTCCACTGACCACTTTACCTTGAATGGCTTCCAAGCCCCAAAAAAATTGTAAGGGAATAGGACTGTTAGTCTCCCTATAAGTCGGAACTAAGGAATTAATTACATTTTCCAAAACCGATTCCATCACTAGTTGACTGAGAGTCTGTGAAATAGGAACAGACCTATCCATCAAGGTTGGTAATGATGGGTCTACAGGTAAGGAAACAAAGATATCTAAAGGTCTCAAGATATGTGGAATCGTATCAAATTCAGAAGGGGAACCCCCGAGATCAGTAGGGTCCTTGTTTCCCGAGGCTGCTTCTTGAGAAGGCACAAGGGGCGACGAGAAAGATTTGTCCAAAAAATCTCGTTCCCACGAAGAAAGTGTAAAGTATAAGGCAGGGAAAAAGGATTTTAACTTACCAATGAAGGTATCAGAAAAAGGTCTCGGAGAATCATCGACGTTCCCTACAACAAAGACGCTCGGCTCTTCGAAGTCCATTTTGTTCATATAAAAGTCTTTTTTGGAGGTTTCCAATGGGTCCTCCAGCTCATAGGCTCCTGTTGAGTTAAGAAAGTCTTTGCGAAGGTGACATGTCCATCTGCATGTAGAGTAGTGGAAAGGTAAACCCAAATAATCCTAGCATTGCACAGTAACCTATCCGTGCCACTCCAACTCTAACGATTCCATGAGACCATCATGAATATCCAGTTCAACTAGAACTCTCTCCATCCATTTATTTGGTGAGATAAGACCATCTTCGTCGACCTTTAGGAACCGACCTGGGATATTCCCAATTGCCACGAAGGCATTTTTGTTCCAAAGATTGAGCAAAAAACTAGAGAGAAAGACCCAAACATGGAGGAAGCTAAATAATTTTGTAGCAGGTTCAAAATGCGTTATCCAACGCTTCAACATGATGCTACCACCCTCAAAATCCCAAAATATGTTCAAAATAATATCAACATCCTCCAGGCTATTGAATAGCAGTCCAAACCACCCGCGTGGAAGGGTCAACAACTCTGACGAGTATCCAATGAGTGGAACCCAAGTCCTCTGCATCCACTCATTGAATGAAAGCTTACTCCTGGTCTTGTATGCAAACCTCCCGATCAACGCGCATAGGGAGATTTTGCAGGTCTTTTCCAACCCTGCAAAATTCCTTCACTCAAAAATTCCCCCTCTGGAAAATTGACATCTTTGGGTCAATCAACTCTCGGGTAAGCATCGCCTGTATGCCTTCCCCCGACTGTTCAAAACCAGTGTTAAGCCCCTCAACAGAAAGGCACTGCGAAAACACTCTACCCTGACCAAAGAACAAGTTAGTCTGCAGCAGTTCCCGACTAGCACCAGGAGAACACGACGTAAAAACCTCTGGGAAACAATGGGATGAAGTGTTCTGTGTAACTTCTATAGAGGGGAAGGAAGGGTCATTAAGAGTGCACCCACCACCTTTTAACTTACACAGTTCATCCACTGAACTGAAAAGACTCTCCTGCTCCCACACCTCCTTGTTGGTTGTGCCCATAAGGGCACTGACCTCATGTGTCATGCCGAAAGACCTGCCAACTAACCAAAGGCCTGCATATATGCACTTGGGGTCGATGAAAAATGGGCTTCTTCAGCTAACCTTTTGAAACTTCCCTCTCTAAGATATGATACGATTTATTCAAAATTAGTTGGTACTTGCACACCTATTTTTACATTAACATATTATATATAAGGACAACCATATTCCATTTCATGAATGTTATTATATAATTTGAAAAAATATATAAAATCATAATTTCTTATTTGTTAATACACACACACACACACACACACACACACACACATATATATATATATAGAGAGAGAGAGAGAGATTACGACATAATAACATGATCGGTGTATCAAAGGTTGGCGTTAACATAGGGAATTTGAATGATATAATGCTTCATCCATAATGGTGTAGGATGAAAAAATAAGTGGCAACTCATTCATTATCACTCTCTCTCAAGTGGAGAGAGAGAGAGAGAGAGAGAGAGAGAGAAATTACAACATAAGAACGTGATTGGTGTATCAAAGATTGGTGTTGACATATGGAATTTGACTCCTATAATGCTTCATCCATAATGGTGTAGGATCAAAAAACAAGTGGCAACTCATTCATTATCACTCTCTCCCAAGTGGTGACTCATTCATTATCAGTCTCTTTCATATCATGTTTGATTGATTCAACTATGTTAATTGTCATTACCATATTAAAATTAGTATATGTTTCATTTCTTATTTTGTTTATTCTTTTATTAATAAAAGAATGAAATACTTATTTCTCATTTTCTATTTACATAATTTTTTAATTAAAAATAAATTAAAAAAAAAAAATCATAATAAAAAAATTTCAAAACTCACTAAAAATTTAATATAAAATAAATCTATTTCACATTATAGAACTACTATTAGAATATACACCAAAAACTAATTTTACAATAATATGTCAAAGTATACACAATAAAAATTCTTACATGATGATATAAATGTTGTCTCAATAGTAACATTCATGCACACTTTCATCCATACCAATTCATTTCATACTTCCAAATTATAATAATAATAAAAACACATTAAAATATAGAATGTTCCCTCAAATAAATATAAATATTTTATTTATATATTTTTTAATGATAGATATATAGATCTTATCACTAAAGTGGGCATTACATAGTCGAAGGTAAGATATCTTGTGGATTCTTGAGGGTTACGGAAAAGAAAGATGAGACGGGTTGGGAACTTCGTTAGAAGGACATGACAAGACATAAATGACACTAATATGTAGATTAAAAAAAAAAAATAGTAGATGAGAATAAGAATTTGAAGCCCCATCAAATTTGGATATGATGCAAAATTGAAACACAGAGATGGATATATCTCAGTTGGATTCTTGGAATCTTGAAAGGATGCTTCAAAGGAATTAAAAGATGGACCAATTTAAAAGAATAAGACAAAGGGATACAGATTTAAGAGTAGTGAAAACTCATGATAACTACAGTTGCAATTGAGTACTCATGAAAACTTTGAACAAGTTAAAGTACATAGAGTGGATTGGTTGAAGTTATAATTACAGTTGTAATTGAGTACTCATGAAAACTTTGAACAATGTAGTATAATCTAGAGGGAACTTTAGTATCAAATTAATGGTGTTTAAGATTTTGCACTATGGTTAAGTATGACTTGGTCTTTTAATCATAATGATCTAAAGTAAAAGTGGATAGTGTTTAAGTGATTTAATAAATACTTGTTTATACACATTAAAGTTAATTTCAATGATCACATTAAAGTTTGACATTGGTGTACATTTATTTATAGGGATGTGATAGAGTGAGAAAAGGTTTTTCTTTGTGTTTTCTAGTTTTGGATTAGACAAAGGACAAGGATGATTTGGATACGACACTTTCTAAGTGGGATGTGGGAAGTTGATTTTGATCATTCTATTATATTTCAATATAATGGGCATTATATTGTTTATAGGAATTTTTGTCAATTGTTTAGTTTTTCACTATAAAATTGTCTTTGATGTGATTACAATATTATTTGTTTGGTGTAATTTTGTTTTTGGTTGTGTTATGATTTCATTATGGAAAACACTAAATCAATGATTAAGTTAGATAACTGAAATGGTTTAAACAATGTGAATGAATTGTAATTTAAATGGTGTAAACAATGTGAATGAATTGTAATTGTGTAGTTAATATTTAAGATTTCTTACAACTTTTTTTAAGTGTTGCACACTTTCGAGTTATGAATATATCCAATACGTTGTTTACAAAGTTGTATAATACATTGTATAGGGAAATTATAGTTTATTTTTAAAGGAAATGTTGAATTGAATGTGTAGTGTATATGACTAGGTTGTTTAATTTTTTATTAAAAAATTAGACAGTGTGACTTGGGTCATGCCAACAATAAGATAACAAGCTCATCACGATGGATTAAATTGTTTGAATAATGGGGTAGTAAAAATACAAGTCCTTAATGGAGTTTCTGGATAGGAAAAAAAAAAAAGTTATGAATGGAGTTTCCTCTAGGGATATGCAATAAATTCCTTTGAAATCAAGTATCCTCTTTAATGAAGAGAGAAACATACTTTTACTCTACATAATGAGTCTGTGCATCGAAATACTTCTCCTGGAACAAATATTAAAAGAACTTATATTATAACAAAGGGTAAAAGAACTTATATTATAACAAAGGGAACGATGTTTAATTCTATGAGAACATGAATTATCACTCTGAATCCTATGGAGTGATGTGTTTTTATGTATTTTCATTATTAAAATAAAGTTTGGGATGCTTCTCACATTATAATTTCAAATATAGTTTTGAATATCTTTTTTAATTAATCGATGTGCCTAATTCACATTTACTACATTGGTGCATATGTATATCTTAAAAACATAGGTATGTTAAATTATGATACAGATTAACAATAAACTTTTCCAAAAACCTTTGCAAAGGAAAACCTATGAAATGATTTCGTGATTTCGTTGCAAAGGATTGTACTTCTATTTTTATTTTAAACTATTTATTCGGTGGATTTAAGTCAACAAAGCACACCAATGTGCTTAAGTATGAAATTGTTCCTACAAAGTTTGTTGTTTTCTAGTGTTAGTATGAGTATATTGTATTCCTTCTTGGTTCTACTCAAATCATCCATCGTTCTGAGTTTGAACCCTTCCTTGTAGAAATAGGAATCCTGACACTTCGTTGGACAATTATTAAGTCGAAGAGAGGAAAGTTGTTAGGTGGGTATGGTGGTACAACTAGGAGGGTTATGTGTTGAGTCATAATAACCCAAAGTGTTGTACAATGTTCTTCGACCCCCATTACAACATCCAGACTTATACCATCTTGGTAGTCCCTTCAACTGTAAATGAGCAAGGGTTTCATGATGTGGCCCCACTGACATTCTAGATTTTCAAGCCACATGAACCCTTTGCATGCCCTTTTTCATTCATGGTGCATGGCCGCCCCCTTTTATTTCCAAACATGCATAATCTTCGGGTGGGATCTTAAAATTTATTGTTGGTTACCGTCTCAATAGGGTATCCCATATGTATCGTACAACAAATATGTCACTTTTTATGGCATGAAAAGATTTGGGTCACCGTACTTTAATTGCGATAGTGACGTCTCCATACATGTGTGAGTCTTATTCTTCGGGGCACCGCGCATGCTTCTTGTGCACCCCTGTATCAGTGTACCCTTGGTTAATTGGTCGTAACGACCCTTGGCAGGTCACGACGCTTCTTCACACGTGCCAAACTAGTCATTTTTCTCCACAAAGAAACTAGAGTTGGCCCTTCTAGATTTGGTGGCATCCACTAACTACCCACTACTTCCTTACTCTTGTGGGATTTTTCTATTTTCTTAATGGGGTTGAGTGTGATTGAATGGGTGGAATTTATTTATATTGTATCATATGGTGTAGTCATATCTCTCATCCATGCATGTGGCTCCCTTACTTGTCCCGTAGAGAATCAAGGAACCGGGGGGACAAAGATTTTTCGCGGCAACACGGGTTGGGCCTTCAGGTATCGACTGTGTTCCCTATGACGTTGCTTGGATACCCAGTTCCTTTAGAAAGAACACATATACTGATATATATCCACCCTTGGTCTAAATATTTCTCTTAGTAGGCTCTCCACAACTTCCCATTATTGAAAATATTCACGATGTGCATCCCACCATTCCACGTGTACTCCTATTAACACTATATCAAGGATGAAATCCTGGTGGTGTTCAGGAATGTGTTTCATCTAGGTGATAAATGCATCCACCATATCCAACCCTTCGAACTGGTAGGATACAAACTCTTCTTCATGCACTTCGGTGATAATATATGCACACTTTCTTATTGAAACTTCATAAGCTTGGTTTTCCACCTTTCCATGGCATCGTCCAAATTAATATCATATGACTTCATCTTGCATCATCCCAATTCTCCATATACCATGGGATTGAAACAATATTCCCTACTCCCTGTAATGTTGTACATATTTTCAATAACAAAGATTTATGCATCATCATCTACCACCTCATTGTACCTATCCCCTTCATTACAATCTAAAGGTGAAATCATGTGTAGGGTGTCAATCTCAAATGACATATTTCACTTCTTCAAATTGAGTGTTGCATTTTTGTCGAAGGATCAATCAATTGCAAGTAGGATAGGGTAGGGATTAGAATCATCCATAATCTCTATCACTTCAAAATCAACCTTCATCTTCACCCCTTCTATGTTTACTTCAACTTGCTCGAATCAACCTATAGGATATATCCTGTATTTATTTTTCAACTGCATCTAGATGGGAGACCAAACCAAGCTCGGTTTACCCATCAATTCCCATGACCCCTTCGATGGGATGTTTACATTGGAACCCATAACCAACATGACCCCATCCATTTCATAACTATTAAAATATACACTCGACACTGAGAGGGGGGGGTGAATCAGTGTCTAAAAATTTAACTACTTTTCACACTCTCATAGATTAACAAAATTAACTGAATAAGATATATGATTCTCAATTAATAATTAATAAACATGTATAACACCAACTGTATGAAGTAGATAAAATATCTTTCTTTTATTTATTTAACTTGAATGAATACAAATAAATTCAATCTTTTAATATCTTCAACTTCAACTGAATATGAGAGATCCAACTCTCTGATACAAGACCCAACTTATAGTTCTCATATCCAACTAAGAAATGAGGAATCAAACCCTCATAAAAGACCCAACTTGCCGATCTCATATCCAAATGATATGTGAGGAATCCAACCCTCGTAACAAGACTTAGCTTGTAAATAGGCACCAACCTGATGAACTTTGAACTTTGTCTAATCCTTGCACATTCGTTTGAACTTCCATATAATCCATTATATATACATATATTTAATCCACCAAGACACTAATAAATTCACCACCACTTCTAGTTTATATAGTATTTCAATAGGTATAGGATTGAACCATTGTGTCTTTTTGACATGAACCATGGCATCTCTTCATTTAATTTAACATAGATAATCTTAGCCTTTTATTCATTAATTTAGCGTGTAAGTTTATCAATTAATTTAGAAGGCTAATCTTGATTTGAATTGTCCTCTTGAGTTGATCACATATATGGATCAACTCATTATATCGTTCCCATGCTTTTGCTGTGTTCCCAAGTTTGTCAATAGATCATATTCGAGCATTTCCTACTCTCTGTACTTTTATGGTGTTAATCTTTGTCAAATTACTCTACATTCCTTAAGCTATTTACAAAAATGAATGTTGTATGAGGCGCTTCCTTCAATCCACTTCCATTTATGACTATAAGATCAAAACCATGGGCTTATCTATTTCTCACATTATTTTGTTAGATTTCTTATTTTTCCCCTATTCTTCTACATGGGACCGTATTCAAGCATCTGAGGGATTATTTACCTCTAGCCCCTTTACCTTCTTTACCTTATCACATGACCGGTGTTGGAACCAGGTTCTCTGGTACTTTGTCCTTCAAGACTTCCAGCATTTGCAGTCATTCAATCCTCATATTCTTTTGGAGTTTTTACCTTCTGGAGTGGTTACATCTCATGATGGCTAATCCAATGGCTAGCATTGCTCCTAAAGTTCTCATATTGACATTCTAGTCTAATCCTTGCACATTTGTTTGAACTTTGTATTTTATATGATCTATGACTCTGACTGAATATTTAGTTGAGGTCAATGGTTGTCATATATTCTAGAACTTCATAGATTCATGACTCTAGGACTCTCGATTACTAGAACTCTGAAGTAGTTCAATTCCTCCAAAGGTTTACCTATCGAAAAAGTCATAAAATGACGATGACTGTTTGTTGTCGGTTAACACCTCATGCTCACTCTATTCTTCCACTATGTTTGATCAACGGTCTAGAATGCTCCAGAATTAGATGAATGATTAACGTTACTTCATGACTCCGACCTTTGATGATTAGATGATAACAAAACATTGGATATCCCCGAAGTTAGTCATCCCATAGTGGCTTGTTGATGTCTCTCAAGATGACATGGACCCTAATTATATGTGCCACATGTCACCTTGATTCATGAATTTTAAGTTCGTTATGTGCCACATCGACCTTGACATTTGTTACCACATGATTGGGCCACGTTTTATCTTTGTCTCCTGCCACATGTCTCCCTCCTGGATCATGGTTTTTCATTTTGTGGCTTTGGTACTTCGTGGCTCCGAGAGTTTTGCACTTTTATTGTAATATCCCTAGGTTGAACCCAATTGTAATATAAATGCAAATGTACTTAAGCTGGTGAGTTGTTTGATATCATTTTTGTATGCACCTTTCATGGCATAGTGCACACATGTACTGCATAGTAAAATGATGAAGTGTGCACATTCCAGGATACCATGCGCAACAACTTAAGTGTGCATGATTTTGAGGCCAGGGAGCCTTTGTGTATATTTTGTGTTTTATAGGCTGGTGAACCAGTTTTGAGATGATTAGGCCATAGAGCCTAGATGTTAAAGTCTAGTGAGCCTATTTTTGTATATATGTCTCATCATTAATATAAAATACATTGTTGCGCACAGATTGACCATGATAAAAGATTATGGGGGACTAAACTCCACTAGTTAGGCAAAGGGGGGCTAAAAGTTGAGGAAAAGGAGCTAACCTAGGGAGCTTAAGAAAAAAAGAAATATTATATTAATATTTCTTAAAGTATAAAGTATGGATAATTATTTTATCCTAATTTCTAAGGATGGGGACAAGTGGGCCAAAGTAGCTCCCAACATGACAAGTGTCAGGTTGGGGACATGCATACATAGAGTTTGGTCTTAGTTCATTTCCCATCATTCAACCATTCCATGATTTTTCACACACTGATTGAGCTATGCTCGGTACCTTCCTGTGATTGTACCTGAACCTGTATCCATAACCATACCTATTTTTGTATCTAGTTAGATTGGGAGCTCGACTGAAGAAGTGGGTTGTTAGGCCCGTGGGATATTGAAGAGGTGGGTTGTTAGGCTTGTGATCAATCTCTCTGGGTGAGAGAATTGTTGGGAATTGATTTCCTGAAGGTGATAAACTACAACCACAGGGCTCTGAGACTTCCTTTTTGGCTTGTTGTTGAATCTCAAAAAGGAAGTGGGGCAGTCGAAGGACTGTTGAGAAAAGAAGGGGAACACTTCCTGGGGTGGGACAGGCATGTGGGGAATGAGGAACTGTAGGATATTAGTTTGAGTTGGCACCTGTGACAGAGTCTTTCCTATTCTCTATGATCATTTATATTGGTTAAGAATACCTTTACCTAGGTGGAGTTTAGTCCCATCTCGGGGGTGACCCATTGCTAAGAGTGATGAGTAGTGTGGTCTAAGGCTAGGAGGTTTGTGGAAGGTCTACACACAGTTGGTGATATTCTTACCAAGATAAGTGTCAACTGTGTGATAAATTTACATGATTCATTATTATTTACGTGTTTATTTTTATGGGTTTATCCTATGTGTGGTTATAATTGTCTTTATATTTATGGGTATTGCCTGTAGATGCTGCATTTGTATGTTTACTATTATTTCAATATGAATCT
>ML788682.1:1013614-1025843 GCA_009831015.1 Picea engelmannii | reverse complement strand
GAGTTATGTGTTTATATATTTTAATTGCATGTATTTCAAAACATTTATGTGGCATAGCTCAGTTGGATGTTGTATATGTTACAGTATGTTGAGCATAGAATAAAAGTGTTTTCTAGAGTAGCATGGCTCGACATGGGTGGTCGGGTATGTTACAATATGGTATTAGAGCTTCATTTTTCAAC
This sequence comes from Picea engelmannii, assembly GCA_009831015.1. NCBI lineage: Eukaryota > Viridiplantae > Streptophyta > Pinopsida > Pinales > Pinaceae > Picea > Picea engelmannii. The sequence goes on along the minus strand of ML788682.1, from coordinate 1,025,661 downwards.
ATTGAGCCTAGATGGGCCGAGAAAGTTGATTTGAAGCGATATTTTACAAAGGATTGATTTCGAAGTGGCCAAATCTCAAGTTACAGAGCGTCCATGGTAAAAAGTAACAACAATTTTGTGGAATTGGGAAAAAGCCCCAATTTCCATTGTTAAATTCATAAGAAAAATAATAAATTTGGTCATGCGGTGAGATATTCTTGATATAATATTAGTTCTATAAAATTCAGACCTGGAATTGGTCGAATTTGAAGTTACAATGAAGCCATGATAGTTGGAGCGAGATTAGTAATTAAAATTCTCAATTCGTGACTTTAGTTTGGGAAAAAATTGTTCCAGAAGTGTCAAACTACACTGATTTTTTGTTGTAGAGGTTGAGATGGTGTTATCGGGGTGAAATTGAACAAATTTCATAGTTACAGAATGTCTATGGTAGAAATTGGGAAAAAGTTAAGCAAAAGCCCCAATTTCTGCAACAGAATTCACAAGGAATTGATGTGCATAATAATGAATGTGTGCAGGTGGGTGCACTAAAAATGCATTATGTGAAATAAAAATCTTGTGATATGTAAAATTTGGTGTCGTGCGGAAAAATATTGGCGTTTTGGTGCACGCGCTAAATTTTGGCACCGCACAGAAAAATGTTGGTGTGCGGGTGCACACATTAAATTTTGGCATCGTGCGAAAAAATGTTGGTGTGCGGGTGTGCATGCTAAATTTAGCATTTCACGGTGTGCATATGCATAATAAGGTGCACGTAGTGTGCACACACATAATAATGATGCATGTGGTGTGTGCAATATTGGCAGAGCGTAGAGGAATTTTGTTGGTGCGTGCACAATGTGGTTGTATGTTGTCGCACGACAGTTTAGTTAATGGTGCATGCAAAGTATTGGTGCATGGTGGGGGAGTACTAAACTTTGGCATGGTGTAGCACGTGGAGTGAAATGTGCGTGGAATGTCAGCGTGTGATAAAAATATTTGTGCACAACAGGTAATAGTGTAAGAACCAAAATTTTGCGCGGTGTATATTGGCACATGACACAAAAGTAGTGTGCACCAGTTATTGGCGCGACATAGAGGTGATGCATGGTAGTTATAGATGCGTTGAGCATGAATTAAGTTGTGGTGTTACTACGCATGATAATATGGGTGTACATGTTGAAATTTGTGCATGATAAGTTTTTTGGAAGGTGAACAACAACGAAAAACCAACGAATTTCTGTGACAATTGATACTATTTGAACATCATCTTTTTGCAGCGCGTTTTTGAAGCCCTTAACAACGTTTTCAGGGACTCGAAAACCAAGAGAACAAAGTGTACTAAGATACACTCTGTATTTGTAGCTCAAATAAAAGAGATCATAGAGATATTTATAATGGTGTAAACCATTCGTCAAACGAAGCTTTTATGAGAAAGTTACAACACAAATAATGGAGGCTAAAGTTTAAGACCCGTCTAACTTCAAAGAGCCATAACTTTCTACTCTAGAACCAAATTAAGGTGCAAGAGTAGTAAATGGAAATTTATTGAACCATATAAGACATTCCCAGAGCTGAATTAAATTTATAAGAATGTTAAAAATGTTTAAAATGGAAAATAAGGTACCTGTATCATTCCAGGCCAAAAACACGAATTGGCCTAGAACTTCAGTAGGTTGTAACTAGCAGCCCAGAACCTAGAAAAAGGTGAAAATTGGACAGAGTGTCCAGAATATGTATATGAAGAAACCAAATTGAGCTCCTACTAAAAATCCAATGGAGTAGGTGCGAAGATGCATAATTACAATGCAGAGTTGTGCCAAGTTGAAGTGTGAACAGAAAAATTAATGGGCAATTTTAAAATAACCATAACGTTCTGCTCAAGACTTGGAATTGAGCATGAAAACATGAGTTGGAAAGGTATCAGACAATAGAATACAAATATCCACCCAAAAAATTGATCTAGGCATTCATTTTTTCAGGAAATTGGAAGAAAGAATTATGATATATTATTGAACCATAATGGTTCATATTTTCATGAAATTGTTGAGTCAATTAGCTTGACAAAGTTTTGTTGGTTGCACATTTTTCAGATTTAACAAAAAAAAGATTAGATAAATATCAAAAAAGAGTCCATAGGAATAGAATATTAACAAGGGACTTACAACGAGGAAGATGAGATCAGAGGGATGGATTTCCATTTGGGCATTGAAGAAACAAACTCTAATGGACATGGAGAAGGAAGGGATGAAAGCATGAATATGGTAGAGACCATTAGAAATTTATAGAAGGATGTCCAAAGCAATAAATATGATAATGAAAGGCTTATGAGAGACAAGGAGAAGAAAGAGGACTTCAACATGAAGTTAATGTAGAGCTTGAACATAATAGAAAAGAAATTGGATAAGGAGAGTGGCTCAAGCAAATCCGGAAGTCACGGGTCTCCTGATGAGAAAAGAAGAACCAGAAGTGTTAGCAGAAATCACTATCACTCCTTGAGGCATTCTAATAAGAGAGCACACAACATATCAAGTCCATCCCCTATCAGGAAGCATAAGAGGTCCGGGGTGGACAAGCTACGAGCATAAATGAACAAAATCAAACCTCCTACATTTGATGTTGAGCACAAGAAGGATGAAGATGCAAAGACATGGTTATTGGGAATGTGAAAGTATTTTCAATTTCATAATTATTCATCTCATGAAGAAGGAAGAATTTCCATCTATCAAATCAATGGAAAGTCATCCATGTGGTGGGATCAGCTTGTGCATGTGCATCACATTAAAGAGAAAAGTGTTACTTGGAGGAATTCAAGAAGTATTTTGAGAAGAAATACTTGACTAAGAGATACTATGAAAAGAAAATGAAAGAGTTCTTTGAACTCAAGATTGGGAGTATGACCATAGATGAATATGAAAGAATTTTTTTAGAACTGTTGAAGTATGTCTCTTTTATCAAGGACAAGACAATTAAGATTTAGAGGTATTTGAGTGGATTGCCATCATTTATCAGTGACAAAATACAGTATGATGATCCCAAAACATTGGAGGAGACCATAAGGTGAGCTAAATGCCTATATGATCATCAAAAAGCAAGTCCAACTTTCCAAAAATCTTGGGAAGACAAAAAAAATTCAAGATGGATTAAAGGAAGAAGGGAAATAAGCCACCGTTCTTCAAAAGTAATACTCCAGGAAACCCAACTTCTAGAGAAACCAGAACAATTGAGACAAGGGGGTGAAAGGCCAAGGAAGCCACCTATTTAATGTTGGGGTTGTAAAGGAGATAACATGTTCATAGATTGTCCTCATAGAGGTGAAAAAGTGAAGACTGTTCACAATGTACAACAAGTTGAAACAATGGAGGAGATGGACATAAATGTACCAAGGATCTCTGCAGCCTTGGACAACAAGCAAGAAGAGTATAATTCACATATGATTGAAGTGGAAGGTATGATAAGCAACTAAACCATTGTTATTTTAATTGATTCAGGAGATAGTCATAGTTATATATATCCTAATATGGTGGAAAGTTTGCATTTGCCAAGAAGCAAGAATGGAAAATCTTGGTTGGTCCAGTTGGATACTAGAGCCAAAAGAAAATTTAATGAGATGGTTAAGTCATGTCTTATAGACATGAATGGACTGAATACCAGGGAAGATTTGAAAATATTTCCTTTAGGTTCCTATGACTGTCTAATTGGGATGGATTGGTTGGACCAACATCATGCTATCCTAGACTGTCATAACAAGGCATTTACTTGCTTGGATGAGGAAGGGAACCTAAGGAAAGTGCAGGAAATTCCCAGGGCACTAACCATCAGAGAAATTTCAGCATTGCAGCTAAAGAAATGTTACAGAAAAGGGTGTCAAATATTTTCATCTCATATGGAAGAGACACCTAAAGATAAAGCACCAAATTTGGAATATCATGCAGTTCTGGAATATTTTGTAGATGTGTTCAAGGAGGTGTGAGGACTACCCCCAAAGAGAGATATTGATTTCTCTATAAATTTAATGCCTGGAGAAGCTCCAGTGTCAAAGACTCTCTATAGAATGAGTACACTAGAGCTGAAGGAGTTGAAAATTCAACTTGAAGTGTGTCACCTTGGGGTGCCCTAGTCTTGTTCGTGAAAAAGAAACATGGGACATTAATATTATGCATTGATTTCAAATAGTTGAATAAAGTGATTGTAAAGAATAAGTATCCCCTGCCAATGATTGATGATCTCTTTGATCAATTAATGGATGCAAAGATATTTTCAAATATAGATCTCAGGTCAAGATACCATCAGGTAAGTATTAAAGAGCAAGATATTAGAAAGACCGCCTTCAGGACAAGGTATGGTCATTATGAGTTCACAGTGGTGCCATTTGGGTTGTCAAATGTACCAGTTGTTTTCATGTGCTTAATGAATGGTGTTTTCCAAGAATATTTAGACAATTTGTCATTGTATTTTTGGATGACATCCTTGTATATTCTAAGTAAGAGGAATATCATGAGAATCATTTGAGGACGGTGTTGAAATTATTAAGGGAGAATCAGTTGTATGCCAAATTGAGCAAGTGCTCATTTTTTCAAAAGCAAATTCATTATTTGGGACATATCATTTCAAAGGATGGGATAGACATGGATCCTGAGAAGATAGAAGCCATTAGAGAATGGTCAGTGCCAAAGAATGTGATAGAGGTAAGATCATTCATGGAACTTGAAGACTACTATATGATATTTATTGAAGGATTCTCAAAGATTGCACACCCAACCACTTCCTTACAAAAGAAGGGTGTGAAGTTTCAGTGGACATTGGATTGTCAAAAGAGTTTCCAACACTTGAAACAATTATTAACAAGTACTCCAATACTAAAGATTGAAGACCCAAATGAAGACTTCATTGTATGCATAGATGCATGTAAAGAAGGACTTGGTGGAGTCCTCAATCAAAATGGATTTGTTATATTTTATGAATCAAGGAAGTTGAAGGATCATGAAAGACACTGTGCCACTCATTATTTGGAGTTGGCAGCCATAGTGCATGCCTTGAGGAAATGGAGGCATTACTTCATGGGGAAACGGTTTGAGCTTAGGATAGACAATAATGGTCTGAAATATTCATTTGATCAACCAACTCTAAATTCCAGGCAAAGTAGATGGTTAGAATTTCTAAGTGAATTTGACTTTGATATAAAGCATATCAAGGGGAAAGAGAGCAAAGTGGTTGATGCACTCAATAGAAGAGTGCATGAATTACATTTTAAAACCATTATCATGTATCAATCATATTTGAAGGACACAATTTTAGAGGCTACAAAATTAGATTTGCAATACAAGGAATTAGTGGAAAAATTACAGCAAGGTAATTTGAAACATAAAATTAAAGAATACAGGCTAGATAATGATGAAATTATCATGTACATGGGAAGAATTTATGTACCAAATTCCCATGAATTGAAAAATATGATATCGAGAGAAATGCATAATGTACCTTATGCTAGGCACCTAGGTTATCAGAAAACTATTGCAGCGGTCAAAAGCCAATATTATTGGCCAGGCATGAAAAAAGAGGTTGTTGATTTTATTGCCAAATGTTTGGAATGTCAAAAGGTAAAAGCTGAGCATAGACACCCAACTGGTTTGCTACAACCATTACCCATTCCTGAGTGGAAATGGGAAGTTGTAACAATGGATTTCCTCACCAACCTTCCCAGAACAAACAAGCAACATGATTATATCATGGTAGTGGTGGATAAGCTTACTAAAGCTGCCCATTTTATTTGAATTAAGCTCACTCACAAGGAAACCAATATTGTTTATGTTTATATGAGAGAAATTGATCGATTACATGGAATACCCAAGACAATTGTGTCTAACAGAGATCCAAAATTTACCTCAAAATTTGGAAGGGATTATTTAAAGGATTTGGAACAAATTTGAATTGTAATACAACTTATCATCCAGAATCAGACGGGAAAACAAAGAGGTTGAATCAAGTGATTGAGGATATGTTGAGGATGTATGTGATGGATAAGTCATCAAAATGGGAAGACTATCTACACTTAGTAGAGTTTACTTATAACAATGGGTACCAAACATCTCTAAATATGAGCCCATTTGAGGCACTTTATGGTAGAAAGTGAAATACACCAGTAAGTTGGGACAACCCAGTAGATAGAGCAGTAGTTGGGCCATATTTACTCAAGGAAATGGAGGAGCAAATGTTGAAATTAAAACAAAATTTAAAAGCTTCCCAAGACAAGCATAAAAGCTATGCTGATAAGGGAAGAAGTCATAGGGAATTTAATGTTGGACCATGTATTCTTGAAAGTGAAGGCCAACAGAAGCTCCCTGAAGTTGGGAAATTGTTCCAAGTTGGTAGTTCACTATTGTGGGCCATTTGAAATCCTAGAGAGGATTGGTCCAATAGCTAATATGATTGCATTGTCTGCATCTATGTCTATTCATAATGTATTCCCTGTATCATTGTTCAAGAAATATATACCTGATGCTAGTCATGTTATTGATTGGAATGTGATTCAGGTGGAGCAAGAAGGCGCTTTCCAAGTGCATCTAGTACACATTATGGACTGTAAAATCAAACAGCTCTGGAATCGATCCATAGGGCTTGTAAAGGTCCAATAGACCTGGTACGGTCTTGCGGACGCTACTTGGGAGCATGAGGATGCAATGTGGGAAGAACACCCACATTGTTTTGAGGATTTTTGAAATTTTGTTGTATATGTGTACATAATTCACTGAGGTCAGTGCATAAATAAGGGGAGGGGATTGTAATATCCCTAGGGAAAACCCAATTGTAATGTAAATGAAAATGTACTTAAGATGGTGAGATATTTGATATCATTTTTGTATGCACCTTTCATGGCATAGTGCACACATCTACGACACAGTAAAATGATGAAGTGTGCACATTCTAGGATAACGCGTGCAACAAATTAAGTGTGCGTGATTTTGAGGCCAGGGAGCCTTTGTGTATATTTTGTTTTTTATAGGCTAGTGAGCTAGTTTTGTGATGATTAGGCCAAAGAGCCTAGATGTTAAAGGCCATTGAGCCTATTTTTGTATATATGTCTCATCATTAATATAAAATACATCGTTGCACGTAGAACTACCATGATAAAAGAGTATGGGGGACTAAACTCCACTAGTTAGGGAAAGGGGTGATAAAAGTTAAGGAAAAGGGGCTAATCTAGGGAGCTTAAGCCAAAAAGGAATATTATATTAATATTTCTTAAAGTATAAAGCATGGATAATTATTTTATCCTAAGTTATAAGGATGGGGACAAGTGGGCCAAAGTAGCTCCCAACATGACAAGTGTCAAGTTGGGGACATGCATACATATAGTTTGTACTTAGTTCATTTCTCATCATCCCTTCCATCATTCAACCATTCCATGATTTTTCACGCACTGATTGAGCTATCCTTGGTACCTTCCTATGACTTTACCTGATCTTGTATCCATACCCATACCTCTTTGTGTAGTTGGTTAGCTTGGGAGCTGGACTGAAGAAGTGGGTTGTCAGGCCCATGGGATATTGAAGAGGTAGGTTGTCAGGCCCGTGAGAAATCTATCTAGGTGAGAGAATTGATGGGAATTGATTTCTTGAAGGTGAAAAACTACAACCACAGGGCTCCGAGACTTCCTGTCCGACCTGTTGTTGAATACCAGAAAGGAAGTGGGGTAGCCGAAGGGTTGTTGAGCAGAGAAGGGGCACACTCCCTGGGGCGGGACATCATGTGGGGAATGAGGGATTGTAGTGTGTTAATTTGAGTTGAAACCTATGACAGAGTCTTTCCTATTGTCTATCATCCTTTAGCCTGGTTAGGAATCCCTTTACATGGGTGGAGTTTATTCCCACCTCAGGGGTGACCCATTACTGAGAGTGATGAGCAGTGTGGTCTAAGGCTGGGAGGTTCATTGAAGGTCTACACACAGTTGGTGATATTCTTACCAAGATAAGTTTCAAGTGTGTGATAAATTTACATGTTGCATTATTATTTACGTGTTTATTTTTATGGGTTTATCATATGTGTGGTTACAACTGGCTTTATATTAATGGGTATTGATTGTATATGCTGCATGTGTATGTTTACTATTATTTCAATATGAATCCGTGCATTTACCAAATGTATTTGTTTGTTTATGTTTGATATATATAATTTCCCAAGAGTTCTGTGTGTGTATATTTTAATTGCATGAATTTCGAAAAATTTATGTGGCATAGCTCAGTTGGATGCTGGGTATGTTACAATATGTTGAGAAGAGAATAAAAGTGTTTTCTGGAGTAGCATGAACCAGCATGGGTGGTCAAGGATGTTACATTTATATCAACCTTCGATCATCACCGAAGTGTCAAATATGTTTTTCCACCATTTGATCTTTCCTTGTCTTGATTCGATGACCTTTGTTTACTCTGGGACTTCATTCATTTGGCCTCTCTTATCCTATCCTTCCACTACTTCATCCAATGGTCGAGAATGGTCCCAAAATGGATCAATAGTTAGCGTTACTTCCAGGTTTCAGGATTTCAAGGCTTACCCTATCCTTCCACTTTCTGTCGATCAACGGTCCGTGGGATTTCCTAACTTTTCCTTTGATCCGACGGTCGACGAGAGTTCATGAATTCAAGGCTTCGAAATTTAGGTATTTCTATATGATTCAGACTTCTTTTTTTCAGAGTTGTCGACGTCGGAGTTGACCACCATTGGAATCGCCTATCCTCATCCAATGGTCACCATGAATTGCCTATATATAATGGCCCACATTCACTTTGGGACTTTAGGGCTCTGACCTTTGGGTATTATTGGTTTTTTTAAACTTCTGATCATCGTAGTATGCCAATGCCAGAGTTTACCACTTGATCCAATGACTTGTATTTCTCCCGAGTAGATCTTATATCAACGGTCTGCATGAGTTCATTTAATCTGAGACTCTGGGATATTATGGCTTACACTGTCCTTCCACTAAAATTGATTGGATGATTGAGAATTCATATGAATTCCCTCCTTGATCTAATGGCTGGCGAGATTTTGTGACTTCGTGACTTCACGAGTTCGTGCCTTTGCCTTATCTCCAATGTTATCCAAAGTGGCAAAGTTTCTATGTCCCGAAACTTACACTATCCTTCCATTTTTCTTTGATAAATGGTTCTCAACTAATCTGATGGTTGCGATTAGTCCCTAAATTTGAATGAACGATTATATTTCCATGATCCTTCACAAGGGATTCTTTTGTGTAGGCTCTGGCTTCTATGTGATATGACAGTCTAATCGCCTCGAAAAAGGGTTGAAATTTCACCGAAAATGATGTCTTTTCAAAACCATTTTAACGAGTGTGACAAAGACAAGATCACTCAAAAATATTTTCAATTGTAAGGAGTCTGAAAAGAGCTTAACTATGGTCTCGCATTCGTTTTCTGAGTTTAGTCTCCTTAGCCCCAAAAATTATAAAAGTAACTGAGGATAACTCTCCCGGTGAGACAGATCTCCCGAGGTGTACCTTTTTCTGCTATAATATACTGGATGGAAAAAGGGTTAAACTCATGCCAAGTAGATATTCTTTTGGACCAATTTAACAAGTGTGAAGGAACAAGGTAACTCAACAACATTTTCAATTTTAGGGAGTCTAAAAAGATCTTAAATATGGACTCCGGGAACTTCCTTTTTTGTAAGTAATCTCCAAGGCTTGAAAAAGGAGATAAACCAAAACCAAGGATAATGTTCCTTTCTCAAATATTTAGTCCCTTAGGCTCGAAAAATGGTTAAATTTATGCCTAAGAATACTCTTCTAGTGAATCGAAATTCCTAGAGCATACCTTTATTCGTAAAATTAGCCATCTACACTGAAAAAGAGGTAAACTATCATGGGATAGATGTTCCTTCAAATTTGAGTTTGGAGAGCATGAAGGAAAACAAGATCGTTGTTATAGGATAAATCGGTAAATGCAGACATAAACTAATCTCCTTAGATCCACTTGGATCTAGAACAAAACAGGACATGACATGACGCTTTCCCTAAATTACAATCATTGATCTAAGTCTCAAAGAAGGAATTGATGACTTACCTTTGAGATCACTTACTTATATATCTGTTGTTCCCACTTCTCTCCGGTGCTCTTGTGAAACTATATCTACAATGACACAAACCAACCAAAGTGAAAGCAACTATGATATATTCAATGAAAACTTAAACATGTGATCAAGGATTCATGTAATAAAATGAGAATAATTTTATGGGAAAGAAACATGCCACTATATTATATTGAACAAAAGTGGAAGATACAACCGAAATTCCTTGATGTCGCAAGTTCCCTTTTAGTGTTCCTTCGTTACAACACACACATATACTTGTTTTGAGATTTGCATGAAGATGATCTTCAAAATCTTGATGGGAAAATGTAGACCTCAAGTATCAACTGAAATAATATTCTTCACACAATCTCCAGCCTATTCTTCCAGCAATCCTTTGCTCAACTTTGCTTAACTGTGCTTAACATTTTCCATGAGAAGCCCATTATTATATAGAATAAGTTGAAGTGGTTAAAAGGATGAGGATGATCCCACCATATTAGAGAAGTCGGTAGGATTGTAACCATACAGACGCCATCTCACATTCCAGAAGATTCCCCTTTTAGAAACTCATTGAACCTCTTTCCTCTTTTGGATTTCAAACGCCATCGCACCCTGCCTATGTAGAAGCCTGTGAAAATCCCATAGGCCAGCTACAGAGTAGCCTGCAAAAATCATGGATTTTCGCATTGTACACTATGGGTATCCTGCGGCGTCCTTCTAAAAAGTAGTCTTGAAGGGAGAAAAGCAGTCACTTTTATTAGGCAAAAGATGATTTTGAGGGCCTGATTATATGATGGTAAAGTCATCATCAAAGAGACCAAAATAATGTGTAACAAAATACCCCCCAAAGTATCATGTTGGAACTTGTGACAACCAAAATACTTTGCAAAATATGTGTGTGTGTCGGGAACAAAGTGTCGAGCTGCAGATATGCCATGTAAATCAACATTTAATTGTCAACCCGAGAAGGTAGACTTAGAGGAACCAGCACAAGAAATGCAGGGCTGAAGAGGGGGTTTAAAGGATGCCAAACTAATCTCTGAACTTAAAAGAAACTCGCTGGAAAGAGCTATTGTACCCTACTTTGCTCTGTACTACTCGGTACTACTCGGTACTAACCGGTACTATTCTGTATATGCATGTAAAAGATAAACTGAAAACAGCTAAGTTCTTGCTACTTATCACTCCACACAACTCAGCAACCATCCTATGAAACTTTCTATTGTAATCAAATGAAACTTCTTCATCTCATGAGATACCCAAACTATTTCCTGAATGTTGAGCAGTCTAAATGTGAAAACTGAAGGAATGAAATCAATGGCTGAAAAGATAATGCTAAACTTGAAGCTTGAGATGTTAAACCCTCTGTTGCAAGTACAAATGCTATTTCTGTTCTATGAAATCAATGAGAAAACGACTAAAAGATAATGTCTATTGTAAATGCAATCTACACAGCTCTGTTTCCATCGAAGGGGGCCCTGCCTTCTCTGTCAACAGGGCGTTCTCTAAATCAACACATACTGAGAAATAAATAACTCAAAGCTAAAATGGCAAGAACAAAAATTGGATTACTGGAACTCTCACTATTTTATTGAAAGATAAGGACAATACAACTGCTTGGAGACTCTCATTCCTCTCTCTGATCTATGCTATGTCTATTCCCCCATTTCTCCAACATAGAAGATCTCATCTCACGTTTTCCCACCTTCTGGCAATGCATGACATCTCTTTACATAATGTTCCAGCCTCTGGCAATGCGTGGCTTTGCCCTAAGTGAATAAGGAGTTACAAAAACGGTTTCAGGAGTACCACCGGGGAATGAGACATGTTTTCAGATCTCTAGCAACGCATGGCATCTCGTTCCAGATCTCTGGCAATGTTACATACGTTTCCAGCTCTCTCTGGCAATGTTACACCACGTTTCAGATCTCTGGCAATGTTACATAACGTTTCCAGCTCTCTCTGGCAATGTTACATAACGTTTC
>ML788682.1:960551-998850 GCA_009831015.1 Picea engelmannii | reverse complement strand
AAAATATATCATAACTCATACCATTACCCATCAAACAAACTTGGGTCCATTACCCAAACCTGGGGTCTCCAACTTCTCATGGCCATAACTCTCTAACTGTGAGGAATTATGTGACGTTCCACATACCACCGGAAATTACATGACAAGAAATATCCATCTAGGATATTTTCCCTAACAAATTCACTTTATTTCATCTCATTATTCCATAATTAAGCATGGGTTCTCTTACTCCACAAAGCGTCTTCCTGTGAGGGCTTTCACCATAAGGGGACCACTTTGGAGTTCATCCATATTTACTTCTTATCAACCATGACAAAACAATAATGAGTCATATTTACATCAAACACTATTGGGTCCATTACCCAAAACTTTGTGCTACGGGTCTTTCTTCAAGGGTTGACATCAATGACAACCAACCTTAATCAACATATGGGGGTGGACCGGACAAAGTCTCTTTCAGACGGGTCTAACGCCTGGGTATGTCTTAATTTCATGTACAACAATATCAGGGTCAATAACCGACATTTCTTCATAGCTCCAAGAGAATATGTCACAAAAATATTAGAAAAGTGATTTATATGTGACAACCTGGTCAGTTGAGCATGAAGCTCCGATGTGAACATTTTCAACAACTCTAGGTTTAATGGATATGTCGAGGGGGATGGTGGGTGAAATATTACTTAATTTCACTTCATATAACATGTTGTGTGACGAATCAAGAATAGAGGAAATGACAACAACGGTCAACGGAGTTGAGATCCATTGATAACTCTCAATGGTGTGTTGTTTGAGGAAGAGAATGGAACGATGATGTCCATCATCCCAAGGGGTGTCTTCCATCGACATAACCGACATAATCATCTCATCCGTGGGAAAAATAACATGGAACGGGTCAGGAGATGAATCACTGAGAGAAAGGGTAGAAGGGGTTTCCCATTGAATGACTTGATAGGTGGATTCAACCAGACTTAAATGCATTTGGTTGTTGTAGCGAGGATAATCACCAGGTTCAGGTATTACCCACGGGTCGGAAGATGTGTGAGTTTTGAAAACATAGGTGGAAATCATGTTGATCAAGGCAACCAAAGGAGGTGGAACATCAGGAAGTGGGATTGGGTACGTACTCATCAGAGTTGAATATTTAAGTAGGCCCAAACTGACGTTCTCATACCCAGGCAGTGTCTTCACGATAAAAAGTATGTTGTTAATATAGGTGTCAGAGTTGAAAAAGGATTGTTGGTTAAAAGTAATGACCTTTCCTTGTTGTGGAAAATGTATAACATGGAAAAGGGTAGAAACAAGGGTGCGCATCGCATCAATCCATCTACGACCAAGTAAGAGGTTATAATTGAGAGGTGCATCAAAGACCTCAACTTCAACATTGACCGATTTTCCTTCCAACGTAATAGACAACAAAAGAAGTACACCGTAGGGCTTGAATCTAGAGCCATTGAAGGATTTAAGCATGTTATGTTATTTAGTAAGAGGAGGAGAGTCGATGACCTTCCAATAGGAAACATACATTACACATGTGGAGGCACCCTCATCAATAACAGTCCTACAGATGTTCTTGTCAAAGACAACAACGTGTATTTGGACTGCTAGTTGAGGGGGGAGTCTTGGAATGTGATCTTCGAGGTAAAAAATTATCAAATTTGTATCTGTAGGATCAATTCCACTGATATCCTTTAGCAATGTCATCTGTTGAGAAGGGAAACTTTGAAGGACTTCGAGAGCCGACATCGTAGAAGGTGCTTGTGCTAGATATTCTACAATACTGTAGTTCTAAGAAACATGTGCATGAGGGTTGAAGGCGGACTTTCGAGCAACACCCTTTGGGGGAGGGAAAAGAACTATATTGAGACTCGATCATTCGAGATGAAGAGGACTGTTGGGAGGTGAAGTTGAGGGAATTTGTTGAACCAACGAAGGTGGTATATCGTCAACCTTCTCCTTTGAGGAAGACTAATCTTTGGCCCGAGTGGTAAGTGTAACATCATTCTTTCTAGAATCACCAGTAGACATGAGTACATAATAATTAGTGGAGGGAGAGGGTTGGTCATGGATGACCAATTGGGCCTGTTGTTGATAAAGGAAAGGTTGAGACAAAATGACAGGTGTGGTGGGTTTTGCGGTCCCTTGGAGGAACTTAGTAACCTCAGCCCGTCTTAGACAATATTTCATATAGTGATCATCACCACAGATAAGGAAAGGGTATAGGGATTTTCTCTTATCCTTATCATCAACATGTTGAGTTTTGGCTTTCTCAGTCTATGGGTTATTCTTATCCTCCTTATTTTACCCTTCCCTTTTTAAGATTTATTCTTTCCGGAAGGGGTTGATTGAACAGAGTTAACCTTAGAGGTTTTATCGGCGGGAGGAGTACGAGATAGAGCATTTTGAACATTAGAAGAATTATAATTGGGGTTGGTGGGAGAGGCTTGCGTATTTTTAGGTTGAGCATGGAAAGTGCCAATCACACCATCAACCACATGAGAGGAAGTAGGGGTAGTTGAGGTAGCGGTAGTAGAAGGGCGAGGTGCATCAGGGAGTAAGTAATAAAGAGTACCTGTTTGTGAATAAACGAGGTTAAGGTACTGAGCATGAGTGATAGCTTGTTCTTCAATGACAACTCCACCCATGGAAATATCATGAGAGATTTCATTTATTAATGATTTCGTGAACCACTTTGCCAATAACTAATCAGGAATATCGAGTTTGACCAAATGTCGTCTTCATCTCCACTCATGAATGTGATCAGAGATGTGAGTGGCCTTATTTTTCTTGAAGGAACTCATGATCTTGGTTCTTGTTTCATAATGGATCGGTAATTGGTAGTGTGTAAGGAAATGCCTGGCTAGGGTATTAAAGTCAGTGAAGAAACCTTGTGGTAGTTCTATATACCACTTTGCAGCCGAACCCAGGCGAATTCGTTGGAAGAGTCTTAACCAAATGGAATCATCCATCAAAGAGTTGGATGAACACCAAAGGTGGAAATTCATGACATGGTTGTTTGGATACTCTCCTGGTTTACCGTCAAATTTTGGGATGTCAAATGGTAATTTGGCCGGTATAACGGGCCAGTGGGGAGAATGTAGGATAGGATCATTCAAGATTCTAGACAAATCAGGTTGGTCCAAAATGGCTAAAAAGGGTAATTGTCTATTCACCGAAGGATACTAGTGACTTTGGGGAGGGAGCCCTGTCGGCATACCAGTAGGACCATAATTAGTCTGTATGTGAGGCAAAGGTCCTAACAGATTCAGATGTGTGTGCGGAGGCATGTAGCCCATAGGATTGTAGTGATTAGGGATGTTCCCTTGGGGAGGGAAGATAGGTTGAATGTTCGAACCCAAAATGGGATTGGAAGAACCGAGGTATGAATGGCCCGAACTATGGGGTATAAAAGAGATAACTTGAGGTTGTTTCCCCCCAGATGATTGTGTATTTCCTTGAATAAGAAGATTCCAATACCGGGTTAGTGATCCGGGGATGTTCTGTCGATATTGTGGATTATATCCGCCGAGAGAGGGTTGTCCTCTAGGCGAGGTTGATGCCCTAATTTGGGTTTGACCCTGAAATTGAGTTTCCCCCCTGGTTTATATTTCCCCCCAATAGGAATCAGATAACCAGAAGTGAATAACAGAGTAGAACTTCCAAAGGTGGTAGAGCCACTAGGTCCAAATCCTCCTATAAAAGGTGGATAAGACCCTCTGGAGAGGAACTAGGATGGTGTCAGAATGGAACCGAAAGCATAATTATACCCGGGAGTAAAGACTCCAAAAGCTCTGGATGGAACTTGGGAAGGAATGGGGATAGAAGCATTCAAATAATTATACCCAAGAGGGAGTGACGATATTTGTCTAGACAAAAGTGGTGTGCCAATGGGAGGTTGTCTAACCACCTTATTCGCGGTGGGAATAATCGTAGTGTTTGGGACCATTGTGGAATGGTCCTATTGAAGAGGGGTAGTCGAGCTAGGACTAGTTGACGGTGTCTATGAACCAATGAAGAAACAACAAGTTTTATTGTTAAAGTGATCTAAAGGTATTGTAAATGTAGTAGATGTCTCGGGTGGTTCATAAATGATAGGTATATCAGATCCTACCTCTGAGTTGGGAAGGTTCCACCTAGAAGTTAGAGTTTGAGATATGTCAGTAGTCCAAATAGGATCCTCGTTTTCAAGTCTGGATAGGATTCCTGTTGGTATTCAAGAAGTGTCAACAAAAAGTTCTCTGGATGAGTTCATTTGGAGAATATGTCTCTCATATCTAGGAGGTAAGTGGAAAGCGTCCAAAGAATTGGAAACGATTCGAAAACTTTATAAAGTGTCAGTTCTTTCTTCTTGTGAAGGTATGTGGTCCTGGATCTCACTCTATTTAGGAGAGTCCTATAGTGGATTAGGAAGCAAGGGTTGAGAAACTTCCAGATCTTTCAGAGGTAGTCCTTTCATCCTACGCAAACGACATGGAGGGTCAATGTTGGTCGAACCAAAAATTTTACGGAAACAATATATGGCCAACTATGTAAAAAAACAACACTCACTAGTAGAATCTATAAATTAAAACCAAGCAAACAAAAACCTTTTATTCCGAAGTCACTAGTTGGTGATGAAATCCAACGTCACGAAGTCAAGACAAGAAGGGGCTGGGCTAGGGTGGAAAATTTATGTTGACAACCTGCTTAATGGACTTACACCCTGGTGCAAGCTCCCACACATAATCATGGGTATACCCTCCAAGGAACCCGAGTGATTTTGGAAAATGTTGATTCGAGGTACCGTGAAGACTTTCCGCTCTACAGTCACCTCGTGTAAGACCCTAAGAAGATAGGCAACTAAGGCTACCAAAAACAACAATGATGTCTGGGGAGACAGTCGACAGTCCGATCCATGCGCAAAGGCAAGGTATATAGCCTGAAATCAACTTGAGAGGCTTCCACTCATCATTGTGGGTATACCTTCAAGCGACCCCCATAATACGCACAATCTCTACACTGAGATCAACAAAGCAGGGTGAGTAACTATGCCAATCTGAATGCGACCTCAGGTTTGATCCTTGTGTGAGAAGGGCTTCCCAGGACAAAATGTTGCAAATGGAATTTAAAACTCCCTATCACAAGATGATATTGTGTGTTTTGTGCTTTGGAGAGTGTGTCTCACTGCCTATTCCAAATCTCTAGCCTAGATAATGTTGGTGTAAAATAGCCCTACAAAAAATTACTAATCAAGTTTTAGATTTTCACAATATTTTTAAATGTTTTTGTTACTCAAGAGGGAGATGAGAATGAAACCGATGTTGTGTAAGACCTTGACCCAATAATATGAAAATAGAAAATTAACGATGCAAATTTTCGTTCCATGAATTGTATCTACAATATGGAGAAGGTGTTTCCGGAATGATGTAAGCTACAAAATATACTTTCTTTTTCTTTAAATGAACACAATTTCAAACTACCAATAAACAATGAAGTTCTTCAATGTTCTCTTCTCTTAAATGCAATACTTTTCTTATGTATTATTATTCAAAAGAATGGATAACTTCAAATTCTTTCTTTCTAAGACCAGACCAAGGGCATGACAGAGAAAGGACAAGTAATCCAAGAAACTTTATACCTTCAACAAGCACCCAAATCAAACTTTCAATGAAGATATAAGTAAAAAATGACAAGAAAGTATTTATCCAAATGCAAATGAAGAAATAACCTCTCAATCATCAAGCAATCCAAAATACGTAATCAATCCAAAACTTCAAATCCACTCCAAGACTTTTAATCGAACAAGCACTCAGATACAAGCTCAGAGATTATACCCTTGTTGTTAAAAATAAAAAATGAAAACTAGAAAATGACTAAGAGAGGTGTTCGATCTCCAAAAACCAATCAACAAGGTGTTAAGCATGAAAAAAAATTCAAATACTGGCTAAAAAGTTCCCCCTAGCTGACTAAAGAAAACATTTCGCAGACGCCGTGTTGGCAGCCAATTCACTTTTTCCACTGTCTTATAAGATGCCTACACCAATGTTTTGCAAACATCAATTTTTCGTTGCAATTTTTAATAAACAACACTTTTATTTTTTGCGACATTTACACATTTATCTTCGTTTTGTTTTCACGACTGTAAGCGTGAAAATTTCATCTTTCGAAGTCTCATTGAAATCATTATCTGAACTGTCATTATCTCTCTTGTCGATATGCCTATTGCGCTTACCTTTTATTTATCATTATATAGCTAGCAAGATCCTTTGATCGATACTCATGCTTTGATTGATTGTGTAATTTGGTTCTATTGAGTTTGCAATGCATTGACATTTGGATTTGTATGTCATTTGACTTACTTGACCTTTGGTTTCATGAAAATACATGGGTGTTATGGTTAAATCTTTCATATATATCTTTTTAATATGATACCTATGTTTGTGTTTTCGTAACTATTGGCTTGTTGATTATATGAATACCCATTAGCACATTGGTTAAACTATTGATTATATGAGCTGATACATTGGTGCATAGTTGATTTTGGTTTTGATTTATATGTCGGGTGTTTAAAACTATGGTGTAACGTTGATTTCGCGCGTTGGTTTATACACTCACCATTATTTTCATTGGTTGGCCTAGTGATATGAATTTTGAACTATGCTATAATGGATAGAACAACTATGAAAGTCGGTGGTTGTACTTTGGCAATAACTATTTTGCATGGCAGAGATAAGCTCCACCACCTTCGCACGATGGCATTTATGCCTATCCCTTATCCCCGTTCACTTCTGTTAGCTCGGGTAGCTCTGCTCCTGTGTGTGTTATGATCCAAACCCTCGGCTTACCATGTGCTCGGCTCCATGGCACCAATCGTGCGAATTGAGCCTAACGGCAACCAAGCCTTGTTAATGTTTGACAATGCCCGCAAAGACTTGGAGGAAAAAAAATGGCTCACCTTCATACAACAATTCGAGGGTTTTAATCTCTGTGTTGCATGACAATTCACTCTTACGTTTGATGGTTGTAGAGCCAAGGTGGGTGACACCCAGTTGGAAATTGATGAGAAGTTTATCAGTTCTTCTACAGGGTTACCTGCCACAGGCCAGTGTTGGTTCAAAAATTGTAAGGTCGAGGAGGTTCCATGGACACTACTGTTCGTCTCCCGAAAGGTCACCTCTTGTGACAGAGGTACACCCATCTCTGCACTTAAACCACGATGGCACGATACTTTGATGGTGGTCAAACAGTTCGTGACCTGTGAAGGTCGATACAGACTCGTTTTTATCTACCACTTGCATTTGTTAATGAATTTTATGGGATACTCGTTGAATATGCCCTTTTACTTTCAGCGTAGCCTATATAAAATGTCGAAAAGGTTTAAAAGGCAGAAGGCTAACAGTAGCCTGTTCCACCATGGACTTATCAAACTTATCATTGTTTATCACTTGAGTTTACACGGTGATAGTTGGAGGGCTTTCATCGCCCAAAATGGTTTCGATGACACAGACCCTGTCCAGGTTGACAAACCTGTGGTGAGTGAAGCCAAGGCCGAGCCACCTGTGCCCTTCCATATCCTACTGCCTCCTCCTAAACCCTCGATCGACCCTAAGGTTGACTTACCCGACGCTATAACTGATAATTTTGAGACTATTAAGAAGCCTGCGAGCAAAAAGCCCAAGGCAAACCCCACTGCTAATGCCAAAGGAAAAAGGAATGCCCAGCTCATTTCGAGAATGGCTAGAAATAAGCCTAAACCCTTTGTTGATCGAGACCCTATCGTCCTTAGTGAGGATTCGAATTCTGATGTAGAACGTTTCTTAGCCAGCGAGTACCCTTACTTGCAAGGTTTGTGCCCCGAACCACCTTACGATTTCGTGATGAATCTTCCCCCCTGCCTAAGGAATGACCCTAGCTACCCTGGTATCAAATTGCCTAATGAAACCCTCAGCAATGTGCCCAAACCCTCGCTTTCTCTTTTGAAACCCACACAATCATCCTGTGACCAATGCGATTTATGGTTGGAACGATACTACATCGACGTTCCCATACTCCAATCGAAAATTCAATCACTGGAAGATCAAATTGTAGTATTGACCAGCCAAAGAGACCAGCTCCAAGCAACAGATAAGAAGCAGAAGACAACTGGCTCCATCCTTTTCAAGAATGTTGAATCGGCCACAACAGTTATCAACTCCAAATTGTTGTGATCAACCCATCTGCTCGTCATACAGGTATGATTTTGAAATTATCCTAGTTGTGTGAATGATCAGGGTTATATAACGATTCGAATTTGGTCTTTGAATAGCTCTGTTTACATTTTGAACTCTGTCATAATGTATTCATCCTGTATATTTTTGTTTTGCTAAAAATAAATGAAATTTCGTTTTGATATACGATTTGCTTATTCCCAGTATAGCCATCGATAGATTTTTATTGGATTTGAATGGTCTTCGTTTGGATTCGATTTGTTCGTTTGTTTGATTGAGTTAATGAAACTGATGGTCTACTTTCAATTGAGTTCGTTTTGTATCCACTCCAAACAGGAAGTTTTTCATGCTCAATTTAGAATACGATCATGTCTGAATGTGATTTCATTATGGTTCATATGCTGTGGTTGGCAAAAGATTTCAATAAATTTGGTTGTTACGATGCTGTGTCATGTAATGTTCTAGATTTGATCGTTTCCAAGTTGGGAAAAATGAATCTGTTTTTTTTGTGAAAACAATACGCTCATTTAAGTCTGTGCAAATAATATTCACGCCCAAATCATGGAACGTTCTGATCCATGACGACTGTGTAAAACCCTAGCTATTTGATTCGCTTGATTGGATAGCTATATCTTCAGTTAGTTTAATCAATTTTATGAATTGCATTCATATCAAAATAGATTTGATTACAGTTCTGTTCTCAAACGAGTTTGTTACTCAGTTCGACTTATGACATTCTGTTAAATTCGTATGAGGAGATTCGGGTTATAGTTGTTTCTAAATGCACTCAAGAAAAGATTTCGTGAATGATTTTGTCTGCCCCAATTTGCAAACAATCAACCAATTCTTACAAACTCTGTTACTAATTGATTGATCTTGTTACGATTTCGTTTGTGTACAGTTACGAGTCAATTATGGTTTGAATTCGCTCACGGCCTAGATCGTATGTCAATACAGCTATAATGATTGGAAAATGATTTTGTTGGATTCGATTGTATCTCCCGTTTAACCATTACCTACGATTTGTTTGATCATATTGATTTCAATTGGATATCAAACAATTTTACAACTGTTGGATTATGATTATGTTCACCCGACTTATGATAACAATCGAAACAGAGTACACCTATCTCTGTATTCGGTTGAATGATTTTGATCCTGTTTGATTTCGAATGGTATAATAATTTTAAACTAAATGATTCGTTTTCAAATAGCTATTGGATTTTGATTGAAATTAATTCTTTAAAAGATTTTTTTATCAATTTTAATGCCAATTCTGTGTCTTATTTAGACTAGCTACAGAATCAGAGGATTCTGTAGCTAGTCTTTAGAATTAGATTTTTGTTGTTTTATTAGTAAAATATCCCTCTAACTTGTCCATTTCTGACCTGTTTCAGGTAAATTCGAATTGCATGGGACATGCTGGACAGTTCAAGAGATATTTGGGTGTTTTAGTTTTATTGTAGTTTCCTAGTTTAGTTGAACTTGGGATATCTTCCCAGATTTATGTAAACAGTTTGATAACTTCCACAGGGAGGTTTTATCCTGTGGAAAAATTATAAATACTTATTATTTTTGTAATAAGGATCATCCTCACTTGTGGGAGAACCATGCTATGGATTTCTAATACAAACTAAGACAGAAGTTGATGTTCTGCTACAACTTTCGCTTTCATAATATCAATCTTTTGTTTCATGTTTATGTTTATCAATTTGCATTTGATTAGTGACTACTTTAGCTATCATAGTCTTTTGCAAAATGATATGAATTAATTAATGTGATCCATGTCTGATTTCTTTCAATATTTAAAAACACAGCAATTACTTGGTTCAGTTTATGAATGATAGATTTCTCTTCTTCATCAATTGAATTATTTTGTATAAGTCTTTGCATACAGGTTTACCTAACTGTGGAGATTTATAAATCATATGATTGTTGTGATTTTTATGTCTTATTTGTCCTGTAAACATACTTGAAGAGCACTGCAACTATCATTTACGAGAAGCTCTCGGATTATTTGGTGCGGGTTTCCTCCCTCCGATCTGCTAAAACAGTCATCATACATAGGACAAATCTGGGGCGTTTCTAGGTCAGTTTGTCATTTATTTGTTTAGTATATTTATTAGTAGTTTAGTTAGATATATGTTTTAGTTTAGGTTAGTAATTAGAATTAGTATATTAGTGATTTAGTTTAGTTAGTTTTCTGGTTTTTTTTTTTTTTTTGTTCATAAAATTATAAAATCAACAAAAACATCTCTCTCTGTCTTAGGGCAGAATATTTATGAGTTTTTCAGGTTTTATTTAAATTTGTAAATTGTAGATATTGTACATTTTGTGAATAAGTTATATTTCAGTTAGTAGTTAGATAGTTAATTAGTTAGAGTTAGTAGTTAGTAGATTGTATATATAGAATAGTTAGATTAGTTTAGTTTGTTTTAGTAGTTAGTTCTAGTTTATTTTGTTTAATAGTTAGTTTTAGTTAGATTAGTTAGTTAGTTAGTTTTATTTGCTTTTTTAGTTAGATTAGTTAGTTTAGATTAGTTTTCTTTTTGTTTTCTTAGGACCTTAGATCGGCTAATGGAGCCGCTAAACCCGTCAGGGTGGTTCATCCCAAATGGCTTGGGTTATTAGACAACCCCAGACTAGTTCCACTCTCTTAGTTGATGGACGGTCGATTTCACCCGTCAACACACCGCCACAGGCTAAAAGAACATTACAGTGCAAAAATATAGAGTTTCCGCAGGCCAAAAATAGATAGGGTTCGGAAAGTATGTACTGAAGAAAATATCTAGGGTGCAGAAATCAAAGGTTTTCGTAGGCTAGGTATGGGGTGCAGTGCGGAAATGACTGAAAATCAAGAAATTTTGAGAAAAAGGTAACAAATCTTAGTGAAATTTCAAACTCAGAGAATCTGGAGGGATCTCCCACAGACTCAGAGACTCAATTCAAATTAAAAAGAGTAGGCAAAAAAAATGGCCAACAAAAAACCACAATCAAGTAGTTTCCCTAGTGGAGTCGCTGATTTTGTTATAGGATAAATCGGTAAATGAGGACATAAAATAATATCCCTCCATCCACCTGGATCTAGAAAAAAACAGGACAAGACATGACACTTTCGCTAACTTACAATCATTGATCTAAGTGTCAAAGAAGGAATTGATGACTTACCTTTGAGATCGCTTCCTTATATATTTGTTTTTTCCGCTTCGCTCTGGTGCTCTTGTGAAACTGGATCTACGATGACACAAACCAACCAAAGTGAAAGCAACTATGATAGATTCAATGAAAACTTAAACATGTGATCAAGGAGTCATGTAATAAAATGAGAATAATTTTATGGGAAAGAAACATGCCACTGTGTTATATTGAATAAAAGTGGAAGATACAACCAAAATGCCTTCATGTCGCAAGTTCCCTTTTATTGGTCCTTCATTCCAACACACACATATACTTGTTCCGAGATTTGCATGAAGATGATATTCAAAAGCTTGATGGGAAAATGTAGACCTCAAGTATCAACTGAAACAATATTCTTCATACAATCTCTATCCTATTCTTCCAGCAATCCTTTGCTCAACTTTGCTTAACTGTGCTTAACCTTTTCCATGAGAAGCCCATTATTATATAGGAGAATATGAAATAGTTAAAAGGATGAGGATGATCCCACCAGATGAGAGAATTCATTAGGATCGTAATCATACAGACACCACCTCACATTCTAGAATATTCCCCTTCTAGAAAGTTCTTGAACCTCATTCCTCTTTTGGATTTCAAATGCCACCACACCCTGCCTATATAGAAGCTTGTGGAAATATCGCATGCTAGCTACAAAGAATCCTGTGGAAATCATGGATTTTCGCACTGTACACTATGGGTAGCCTACGACATCCTTCTAAAAATTAGTCTTGCACGGAGGAAAGCAGTCACTTTTCTCAGGCAAAAGATGATTTTGAGGGCCTGATTATATGCTTGTAAAGTCATCATCAAAGCGACCAAAATAATGTGTAACAATCACTCAACAATATTTTCAATTTTAGAGAGTCTGAAAAGGGATTAAAGAAGACTCCACGAGGCTACTTTTCTTAAGTAATCTAGATGAGATCAAAAATATAATATACAATCTCATTGGATGTTTCTTTCAAAATTTAAAGCGATCTTGAAAGACAAAAAAGTGTGCTTAGTTAGGCAGTCCCGAGGGTAAGGCCAAGAATGATCAATAGAAATAATGATGAGAATTCAATAAAAATTCATGGCGGGACTAAAAAGGAATTCGGTGCCTATGAAGTACTTTGGAATGGGTACCAAATGGAAAACAAAGCTCTAACTAGGCTTCCCATGGAAGGAAGGCTCTATCACATCAAGTATGACACACTTATCAGTAAGGAAGGTTAGTGTCTTAATTTAGTGGGGTCGATCCTAGGGCCAAATGAACCAGGAAACAAATAATGAAAAAATGAAAGTAGGGAAAAACTTAACCTATATTCCATTTTTGAGGTCAATACATGTCATAATGTATCGATACGATGAAAAAATTTCAAAGAAATAATGTCTCCAAGATCCTGCATATAAGGCCAATAACACTCATCCATAAGTTATTAATCCAATATAGATAGAAACTTTGGAAAATAAGAGGTGTTACTGAATACAATACTTGAAAACAACAAAGCTAGACTGTACAATATGTACAAGGTACCGCACAACCTTACGGCTCATGTGTGGTAGTATTTCAGGTAGAGCTTGTTGCTAGGCTCTGACCAAGAGTCTCTTCGATAGTTAACTTGGAAAGTATCCCAAAAGGGAAGAAAACACAAACCATGGTGTAAGTATTCCCATGGTAAATATATCTTAGTCATGGCCTCAAGGATATCCCCATCCGAAGGAAATTCAATATTCTATAAATCACACAAACGAGGAGGGTTGGCAGTCCCAAAGGGAGAAACAAACTGACCATACTCCATATGACGATGAAGGTTCTAGCCAGGACTGGAAGAGTCTATCAGTGAAGAATCACAAGCACGAGGGCTTGATGATCTACAAAAAATGGTATTAGACTCATAAGGAGACTCAAGATCACTTGGACCAAGAGGGGGAAGCAAGGGCTCCCATGCCCCCATTGGATAAACCAACAGATCAATTCCTGAGACTAAGTCTCAAGAAGGAAAACATGAGTGAACAAGTTCCTTCTCAGGAGAAATTGAACACTAAGGATAATATTCGACATAATTTGTTTGTGGTGGGGTAGAGTATACACGAATACTAGGAACATATAAAGGGGCATCCTGAACTAATTCCAAATTAGGATGGTCATTATAAGATGTCATCTAGTTTATAGTGGAAATGTTTCCATTGTGAGGGAAATGCATCACTCGGAAGAGCGTAGACACCACAGTGTTCATAGCATATACATAATCATTCTTGAGAATCATATTGAAATCTAAGGGGCCTTACACCACTATAACATCAAAAAGGAAATTCTTCCCACCTAAGAAGACAGGAAACTAAGGAAGAATCCCAAAATATTCACTAGGACATCTGTCAAAAGACAACAGCTCATGTGAAGTAGTCAAAATCTCGGGAGAACCCAAATCTTGCCAAGCCGAGGAGGATAAAATACTTACGGAGGATCCTTAATCTATGATACATCAGTAAAAAAAATGTAAATTAACTTCAAGCTTTATTTGAAAAGGTGCATAAGAAGGAAGGTGAGGCTCAAGAAGGTCATTCCAATCAAGGGAATCCATCCTAGGACTTGGGGGGGTTGTGATTGAAGTGAGTGGGATGCCCCCTTATTCTGAAAGTACTAAGATAAAAATGATAAAAAAATAGTCAGTAGACATATCACTCCCCAAGAGAAGAGTGGGATCAGCCAAATATTGCATCGGTGTGACCACTTTGGTAGACTCGACACTCTTCAAGAGAAGAATGGGATTAGTTGAAGATTGCATCAGTGTGACCACTTTCTAAAATACTAGTTGAATAGGTTGTGAGACAACATGGTCTAAAGGCACATCAACCCCCAAAAAGGGAGTGGGATCGACCAAAGATTGCATCAACATGACCACTTTCTCAACCACTAGCTGAATGGGTTGTGAGGAAACCTCAGAAGACTCAGAATCGAAAGATCTTGCAGAAAGGGATCATAATATTCGTACCTTTAGAAGGCCAGAGCATACACGAGTAAGGTGATCTCCCTTGCAAAGATTATAAGGGAACTTAGTCTTATGTCCTATCCATATAGGTTTGTCAACATAATCAATGCCCCCAGCATGACTAGCAGTAGTTGGTTTCACATCTCCAACATGACTTGCAAAGGTTGGTTATTGGTCAATACCATGACTCACAGAGGCTATAGGCCTATTACCAGTATGACTAGTAGTCACTGGACTTTTCCTCCAGCATGACTTACAGGGGTTGGGTTCTTTCCCCCAACACGACTCGCATAGGTTGTTGACAACTCTCCAACATGACTAGCAGAGGTTGGTTGTTTACCCCTAGCATGACTTACAGAGGCTAGGTGTTGGTATTCAACATGACTTGCAGAGGTTGATGACCTATATCCAACATGACTCATAGAGGTTGGTTATTTATTCTTCCTATTCTACCTCTTTCTATTTTTTTCAGACTTCCAGTTACTAGTGGCTATATGTTCACCAGGGAAGGAAAAAGTAGGAGGAGAATACTTTGTTGACAAAGGAACATAAACATGATGCCCATGACATAAGGTGATTAACTGAGAAGCATCAATAAAATTTGAGACATTTGGAATGGTACCCAACCAAACCAGTAGTCCCACATTCCACCCAGGAATGTACAAAGTGGCCAACATAGGGACACCAACATTTTCGAAGAAAGGAAAAGCACAAGAATCCCCTTGAAAAGGGGTTCCTTGGTTGGTATCATCAAGAAATTTAGCCATGAATATATTATGCATAGTTTCTCCGCTTGTGGGATCATTCAAGTCTGTAAAAGTCTCACACACTCACTCTAGTGAACTAGTGGTATAAAAACAACACCTATAAAGAGGCGGCTCCATGTTTCTAAGCGGAAGACCGAAAATTCATCATGAATAGAATATTGGATGGTCTACCACCTTAGGTTAGAGACCCAAATTAATGACTAAGTAACTCACTATGGAAAACTAGGGAGAACAAAGCACACACTAAAAGTTTCCTAAAGATAAATCAAGCAGTCTACTAACTAGTGGGAAGGAAAGTTACACCAATTGACACTAGAGAAACTAACTTGTGTAAGTTCAACTTGAACACAGAAGAACCCTCCATGTATACTCTATGAAGAACAATCCAACATCAACCCTAGGTACCATGGTATACCCCTGCAGTCACCTATGTAAGTCTGTAAAATATGGGAAACTAAGTTGAGAGCTCGCAGTTAGTCACCAGGCGGGTACAATCAACAATTGGGCAGATCGTAATGAGAGCGATAACAAGTTTGAAGCCCTTCAAGGGTCCCAAAAGAATTTGGTCCGGAAGAAAAATAAGTATCTCGAATGGATTCAAGGTCCACAAAGCTCCATAGGCAAATGCGATCAACATTATTCCTGAGAAATACCCTCAATATACTATCCCTACTATGTTTAGTGCAACTTTGGAGGGGTTATCTCATCTTCCTTTCCTCACATGACCACGTGTTTATCCTCTGTGTTAGAGGGGGGTATTGGATAACTCTTACGATGCTGGACTCAAGACACTTTGTATATCAAACTCCAATGTTTTTTTTAAATGGCCTTGAAGAGTTTCCTCTTTGCATCTAATTCAAGGCCCTAAAACCCTAAACTAGTCGGTTAACCCTACAAACACAAATTCTAATATATTTTAAGTTGAGCATTAATTTTAAGACTTGTTTTACTAATAGGATATGACCGTGCAACTGATGTTGTTTCAGAATCTTGCAAACAATGAAACTTATAAGAACAATGGCAAATAAGAATTCCCTTTCTTATTTTTCTTTTGAAATGATTTCAAGATGAGAAGAAAAAACAACACAATGTTAATTTCTTTTTCTTTTTGAAATAACAATGCAAATAAATTGCAAAGAAAGAAAGACACATGAATAACTAGGTTTTTTCTATATTTTCTTCCAATCAAAGGAGAACTAAAAATATATGCTAAAAGAAACTCATTTTTCTTAAAAATTCAAGCTAAAAATGATTGGAAGCACAGAGAGATAAGAGGATTTCTTTCTGTGATTTTTTGAACTGCTTTAACAAGAAAAAATGAAGTAATTTTTTTTTTTTTTCAAAGAAAGAAACAGGAACAAAGAGAAAACTGAAAGCAAGATTGATAAAGACCCTATGCCAACTACGTAAACATAGGGATTCAAAGAAGAAACCAAAAGGAGGATCTAAAACTCGACAATTCACTCTAAACCTTTAGGGAAAACAAAAGAAAAATAACAAACAAGTTAACCAAAACTTTAACCCAAGCTATGGCCAAAGACAGAGACTCTGACAGGTTCAATAAAGTCCCGAGAAGCCCTAAAATTCTACCAGGAAAGAGACATACCTCTCTTTGTTAAAAGGTACTTTCAAGACATATAGACACAGATTGTTGCATCAGAAGCCTGTGTATGTATGCAGGTTGTCTATTGTGCAGAGCGCGTATGTACGCGGGCTGACCCAAAACATGGAACATATACCTCTGAGACTTTTCAAAAATAAAAAGACTAGGCAGACTGACACGGCAAGGAAAACTGGTATACACCTTGCAGGTGACCAGAGACCCTTAAAAGACTTAGTAAACATAAATGAAACTCAAAATTCAATCAAGAATCCAATTAAAACCCCCCAAAAAACCTCCCTCTAAAACCCTAGAGAGACTCCCTAGTGGAGTCACCAATTCTGCTAGAGGGAAAATCCCCCTTTAACTATACCAGGGTTTAAAGTATAGATAGAGAAAATGACTCCCTAAAATTCAATCTAGTTTCTACACTACCCCAAACACACCAAAATATATGAATAGAAAGCAATGCAAGAGAATATTAGTAATTGTACCTTGTATCCAACATTTGGTGATGATCTCCTCAAGCTTTGTAGCTCCTAAGGCTGCAAGTCTTGTCCCAAAGCTGACCTGCATCTAAAACTAGGAAAAAAAGCCTACAAGAATACTATTTCTATTCTTAAATTAGGGTTAGATATCAATTTTTATGTATAAATCCAAGAAAATACATAAAACATCATCATTTGGGACAAGGAAAAGAGATTCTTTTATTCATTAATCAAATATTGAAGCTTAAAATCCTTGCAGGTCGACGCTCCGTGAACCTGGTCTGGGATCCTCTTAACAATTCTCCAAGTGCACCTTCAATGAGCCTCTTCTCACAATCTACTAATCACCTCAAGGGAAGGGAATGAATTGAATGGAAGAAAAGGGGTTGGAGTGGGAATGTTGAGGCAATAACTCACAAGAGGTTGAAAATGCTTGTGCAAGGAAAGGAGGGGAAATTGGGAAGAGTTTCATCATTGTAATGTTTGATTGTGGAATGAGACCCCGAGACATCCTTTTATATGGTAAAAGGATGGTTATTCGGTTGGGGGACGGGCTATAGTATGTGAATCGGTTGGGAAACCTCCAATAGCTCGTAAATTCCACCAAATTCCTTATAAGTTTTGAATTTTTCAACTTTTGTAGGTATACGTGGGTTGTTTAGTGTGTAACAAGCAAATGTATGTGGGTATTAGTGCAGCAGGGCATGTACATTCTCTAAAAATTGGTTTTTTAAATAGAGCCCCTCAACAGGAATTTGGAAAATTATGCAAGTAAGAAGGCCAATTCCATGTATGCATGATTAGATAATTTTAGGGCTATAACAACGAGAAAAGAGTATTTCTATTAAAAAATGATCAACATAAGTGTATGAGTGAAAATATTTTGTGTCGACACGTATCAGAACTAAGAAACTAAGTCCCTTTTAGTTGGGCCTCGACCACTTCAATCCTCCACCAAAGGAAATCTCATATAAGAGAGACAATGAGGTTCTCCATCAAAGAGGGAATATCTTGGGGGCTAAACAATGTGTTTAGAATTTAAAGGACAAAGGAATGCAGACTTAATGAAGTGAAAATTTCTCCAAAGTATCTTTGTTGTGTTGGTTTTTTCACAATGGTGAGAAAAAACACAACACTTGTATGCTTAGTTAAGTTAGCTAAACAAGACATAACATTGTGAGTTGATTAGATAACCAAATACACATGAAACAATGAAATAAAACTAAAAACAACTAAGAAATAAAAGTTAGAGAATCTTAAAAGAACTAGAATCATCTATTCTATCATTTTCGTCACTTGAATGAGCAAAAGAGGGACACTTTCAAGTCCAGTTGGGTTAGCTTGAAAGGATAGAAGTTAGTGCAAGAGTTAGAAATATCAAGCACAAGAAATAAACAACCAACTAAGCTAAAAATAATTAAAGAAACTAAACCAAAGTGCATAAGGGAATTAGAATCAAAATTAACCAAACAATTGACCAATATTCATGCCACCAATGGATAGATTGTATTATTGGGAAAAAACCAAAGATAAAGGGAGAATTATGGGTCCCCTCTTCCTCCAAGGGAGGGATCTTATGCCCCCAATGAGAGAGCTCTTCTTACAAATAGAAAACTAAAAGGAAATGGTGAAGATGTTTTGGAAAAGAAACTAAGAGGAGTCCCAAAGGGGGTTGTTGTCCTCTCCTAAATATTTTGTCCTTTAAGGGAGATGAAATCTTATGTCAATCATTTTTATGATTCTCAAGATCTCTCTATGGTGTGAGAGAAGAGCATACTCTACGATTGACGTTTAATTTCTGGTCCCAATGTAAGTGTTTATCTATTGTGATATTGAATGATTCCAACTTAACTTTTACAATCAAAACAAGCCATCCATGTGGGAAAATGAAAGCAAAGAGAGGAAGAATATGGATTTTAACCCCCTAAGTGCCTATGTTTTGACTAACCCTTTATGTGGAGAGGGAATCTAAGTGTAGTTCACATTACAATTTGCATAGAATCAATATTTAGAAGGCTAGGGACCTTCAAAATGTCACAACAAATCCTTACAATGTTGAATTTCTGGACAGATGCATGGGTTGCAGAGTAGACAGAGGCACATGTGGCACCAATGTGCAAATAAGCAATGACCTGTTGGCGCAGGTGTGTAGAATGAGCCAAGAAAACAAAGTGTTGTTGGCGCACATGCTTATAAGACACACCTGTGGGCTGGAAAACCCGCACACATTCTGATACACAGCCAGGAAGAAAATTTTGAATGGAATTCTCTTATCTCAGTTCCAAATTTAGCTTTTTCACACAGGCTTGGGCCAGTTATGATCCCTGCAAGTTAAATAAATAAAAAATAAGTGCTCAAACAATCCAAATGGGGAGGAAATTGATATCTATCCCCAGTGGAGTCGCCAATCTGTTGTATCCTTTTTGTCACCTGAATGAGCAAAAGAGGGACACTTGCAAGTCTAGTTGGGTTAGTTGGATAGGACATAAGTTAGTGCATGAGATAGAAATATCTAGAAAAATAAATAAACAAACAACTAATCTAACAATAACTAAAGAAACTAAACTAAAGTGCATAAGTGAATTAGAATCAAAATTAACCAAACAATTGACCAATATTCGTGCCACTAATGGATAGATTGTATTAGTGGGAAAACACCAAAGATAAAGGGAGACTTATGGGTCCCCTCTTCCTCCAAGGGAGGGCTCTTGAACCCCCAATGAGAGAGTTCTTCTTACAAATATAAAACTAAAAGGAAATGGTTAATAAATCCAAAGCTCATTCACCCAAGAGGTGATGTGAATATCCTAATGGAATGGTGCTTGTATTCTCCAATGAGGGAAGCAGTTCCTTGCAGGAGAATAGAAGCAGCATAACAATACAAATAGATTCTTGAAAATATAGTGCACACATGGCCTCATTTTATAGAAAATATTTGAGGCATTATCCAACCAATCTTTAGTGTGAACAAGGGGCCCTTTAGGTCTTTGACCAGCCCCCAACTCAGATTCATCTCAGGGGGTCAAATCGACTTGGGAGTTGAAACAAAAGTGGGTGGGAGTCCAACCAGAATCATTAATGCTTATTTATGAGGTGTGCATGGCTTTTTGCATCCATATTCATGCATCGGGTCCATGTGCGATTTCCTTGTGTTTTTGACTAGCGCACGTGTGCATGCTTCCTTTATATTCTCAGCGCATGCTGATTTTATAACCAGTTGTATAGTTTGTGCCCTTTGGAAATGAATTTTTGGACCATGAATGAACTAATGCGTGTTTGGAGATGCTAGATTCTTATAACCATTTGCGGACGAAATTTCAGTGATAACATCATGAAAAACAAAAAATGACCAATATATAGCTACCAATGGATCAATATATTGATAGGCTAAACACTGTAGAGAAAGGCAGGGACTTATGAGTCACCTCTTCCTCCTTGGGAGGTCTCTTGAGTTCCCTAATAGATATTTCATCTCTTCATGCAATGTCAAGTGAAAATGGTGAAGAAATACAATACCAATTCCCTCAATAGGTGAGTGGAAGGGCCCGTTATATAGTGCTTGAATGATTCAAAGAAAAAAGAGGATTCTCAAAGAAGAATTCTTGCAGCATAACCATACCTTGAAGTTCTTATTTTTCTAGAAAACCCATGGCACATATTT
Source organism: Picea engelmannii (assembly GCA_009831015.1). Taxonomy (NCBI): domain Eukaryota; kingdom Viridiplantae; phylum Streptophyta; class Pinopsida; order Pinales; family Pinaceae; genus Picea; species Picea engelmannii. The sequence continues at coordinate 978,002 of ML788682.1, read as the reverse complement.
ATAGTGTCCATTCATGGAAAGATATAATTGGTTCATAGTGTAAATAAGGGGCCTTTTAGGGCACTTCCTGGCCCTTGACTAGCCTCCAAGCTAGATTTCACTCAGAGATGACTGTCAAATAGTGTTGGGGGTTGGACTAGAAGTGGTTGAGATGCTGAAAATATTCATAAATGCGTCGTTCATGGAAGTGTGTGGATTCCCTCTTAGACATTTGCGCACAATGCGCACTGAGGGTTGTGTTAGCATATGCAATTTGTGCACTATGTGTGCACTTCCTTTGGTGCATTTGCACACTTTGATTTTTGAACCAAGTACATAATGTTTTTCCTTTTTGATGGATTTTGGTGTTGTAGGTGGACTAATTTCTACTAGCATTGATGTCTTTCTTCAACCATTATGTGCAATGTTGCGGATGATTTTTCAGTGATAACAAATGCCCCGTTATGTGTGAGGTTAGGCACATATCATTGGATTACTGAGAGGGGCGGTGAATCAATAATAGAGAAATTTAATCCTTTTTAACCATATAATACAACTTTTATATAAATGTAGCATTATCATCCAATAATTGTACAGTAAATAAGCAATGAACAAATGAATAATCATACACATGCATAGTACACCAGTGTTTTATGTGGAAACCCAAAGTGGGAGAAAGCCACAGAATGATTTTTCTTATATGTCTTGAATAATTACATTCATTGGAAGAAACAAATTCCTTTGTTTTCCAGCTGCAACTGTAGGAGGCTCCAACCCCCTTGTTTCTCGGGCTACAACCTGAAGAAATCTCCAACTCCCCTATTCTATATATACAACCAGAAGGAAGCTACAACCCCCTATGTTCTCCGGCTACAACCAGAAGGTGGCTACAACCATCTGTCCTTGTACCGTCCAACCACCCTAAAGTAGAAGTAGAATGATGAAACAACTTTCATAGTATCATGGTGAGATATATCATTGTAAACCTGTACCAATAAACCTAAACCATGCTTCAACCATGCATGAACCTGTACATCAACCTGTAATCAACCTGTACCATAAACAAGTGCATCAACCATCCACCAACTTGTAACAAACAACCTGTAATCAACCTATACCATATAAACGTGCATCCAAACATGTACCAAGTATGTGCCAATCATGTGTCAACTACTCATAAACTATGACTCATCAATATGTACCAGCATCATCAACTATACACCTCATGTATGTGCCAACTCATCAACTACTTGTCTCAACCATGTAACCAACATGTACCTCAAATAAAATCCCTCATCAATATCATCATCCAAATATGATTTGTAACTCTATAATAGACCTATTTTATATGATCACATACCTATAAACCTTCCTTAACTTTAACAATAAGAGACTATAATTTTCATTAAACTTTTCTTTAGTCTCACATGACTAGTTTTGGATTAGTCAACAACACTAACTTGAAATAATCATAACTATGTACATGTAATGAATAAATATATGAAAATGATACACAATGTTCTTAAGTGTGTTTTATACAATTCCTCCATGTTTCACTACTTGGAACCTTTCAGAAAAGGAGTTATATCAAAAAATGGCATACCTTGCTGAATTCTGGCTTATTCTAGAGAGTGACCTTGTAGAGTGTGCCCCTCATGGAATATTTGTTGAATCGATATGAAAATGTTACACAGAATACTAAAGACTTTAATATAACCAACACATTTTATCTTACTAAATTTGGATCCATTATGAATAATTTATTACGTTTTTACCCAAAACACCTGTTTTAGACTAGTTTCAGGACTAACCACAAACCCTATTTTCCACGGAGTGTAACTCCAAACATACAACGACCCAACAAGCTTATTTTTTTACCACATATACTTGGATATGTTTCCTCAGTGTCCTATCAATATCATGTTCTGAAGCATTCTAGAAAAACATTTATTGAGAAAATGGTGAGATGACCTGTAAGTAACATACCTTAGAAAGCATCATCAAAATAATTTATCCTCCCTTGAATTCCAGCCCTCTTTTCTTCACCTTCCCTCTGAAATTAGGCTTATATATCCTTTGGTTACCTCATTCACCTATAGATATTCAATATTCTCAAGTGTGATATGAAATGAGAGAGCATTGCCTCTTATTTATACTCTCCATCTTCTAGGTCACTTAACCCATTTCTAGGTCACTTAACCCATTTATAGGTCACTTAACCTATTTTCCTCATTTTAGGGTTAACCACTTTCCATAATTAGAAATGTCTCCATTACTTTATCATTTAAATATTCCTTCTTGACTTTGTCACCTCACTTTATCATTTAAATAATCTTCTTTGATTTTTTCACTTCACTTTATTATTTAAATAATCCTTCTTGAATTTGTCACTTTACTTTATCATTTAAATAATAATTTGTTCTTTGCAAGATCTTTTACTTCTTTGACCTTTTGGGGATTTAATCCAACATATTAGGGTCCTCCAATGTCCTAAGGCCATAATTCTCAAACCATGAGGAGTTATGTGACGTTCCACATACCAACAGAAATGGCATGACATGTACTATCCATATAGAATAGTATTACCTTCAAATATATTAAAATGCATACCATTATACATGAAACAACCTTGTGTCCATTACCAAAACCTTTGTGCTACCGGAATTCTCTACTAGACTTTCTTCAAGGGTTGACATTAATGACAACCAAACTTAATCAATAATCTCTCCCTTTGGAATTGATGGAAACATTCTGATGCAATACTAAAAGTATGTCATGCAATACTGAAGTCATATCACTCATGCTCCCCCTAGAAACATGCCTCTGTCCTTTGCATCTTTGTTACCATTTCTCCCCTTGGTACCATGCCTCTATCCTCTACATATGATGAATCTCTCCCCCTTTGTCATCAATGGAAAATGTATCTTTCCATCTAGGGTTGCTCCCCCTGACTAAATTGTCCTCTTTATGGTGTTTCCTCGTGTAAATCTAAGTCATATAATATAAGCATTCAAAATCATTCATTTTAGAGTAGAAATAACTCCGAGTCTCTGGTGAAAATACTCAAAGGCTTCTCGTGGAAATGGTTTTGTAGAGATGTCTACCACTTGTTATTTTGTGTCCACATACTCAACTCTGATATTCTTTTCTGCAACCCGTTCCCATAGAAAGTGATACTTGATTGGAATGTTCATCATCTTGGAGTGCATCATCGGGTTCTTTGAGATATTGATGGCACTTGTATTATCACAATAGATTGGAATGGGCTAATCATACTCAACCTGTATATTTGTCAAATTTTGTTTCATCCAAAGAACCTGTGTACAACATGTTGTTGTTGCAATATACTCTGCCTCAGTTGTAGATAGAGATATTGATGATTGTTTCTTTCTTAGCCATGATACTAAACACTCACTCAAGTAGAATGATTCTCCACTGTTGCTTCATCAGTCATTAATAAAACTTGCACAATCTACATTTGTGTAGGAAATAAGAGTTAGATCCTTTCCTTTTGGATACCATAATCCAAACTCTTATGTTCCTTTGAGATATCTGAAAGTTATCTTCACTGCTAATACATGTGATTCCTTTGGTGCTGCTTGAAATCATGCCACCTATACAACTACCTGCATTACATCTGGTCTGGATGTTGTCACATATGGTAGGCTTCCAATCATTGACCTGTATTGCCTCTGATATGTAGACTTTGAATCATCATATTTTCTTAACTTGCAATTGGTTTGCATGGGAGTGATAACAGGTTTGTAATCTTCCATTCCAAACCTCTTTAGCATTTTTCTAATATAATTGGTTTGAGAAATAAAAATTCCTTGGTTGCTTTGACGTATTTGAAGTCCCAGAAAGAAGGATAGTTTTCCAAGTAATGACATTTCAAATTCATTTTGCAGATCCTTTGCAAATTTCTGGCTTAACCTATCATCATCACTACCAAAAATAATATCATCAACATAAACTTCAATTAATAAAATATTTCCTTGACTTACCTTGATGTAGAGTTTGATGTCTACACTTCCTTTTCTGAACCCTTCCTGTTGTAGATATTTATCCAGTCTAGAGTACCATGCTCTAGGAGCCTATTTTATACCATACAAGGCCTTCTTTAATTTGCACACATAGTCTGCATTCTCTGAAAACTGAAATCCTTCAGGTTGTTCAATGTATACTTCTTCTTCAAGTTCCTCATTCAGAAAAGTTGATTTTACGTCCATCTGATACACTTTAATATTTTTGAAGCATGCATAAGCTAAACGAAATCGGATTGCTTCCATTCTGGAAACTGGGGAAAATGTCTCTTCAAAGTCGAATCCTTCAACCTGTGCATATCCTTGACATACCAATCTAGCTTTGTTCCTTGTAACCTGTCCATGTTCATTCAATTTATTCATGCATACCCACTTTGTGTTGATCACATTCTTATCCTTTAGTCTTGGAACCAATTCTATAGTGTCATTTTTCTCTATTTGATCCAAGTCTTCATCCATAGCCTTGTTCCAAAATTCATCCTTGTTGGTCTCGTCAAAATAGGTTGGTTCAATCGTAAATGTGAGTGCTAGGTGTGTTTGTTCTGGTGAACAAATTCTTCTTCTAGTCTCAACTCCTATGTCTTTGTTTCCGATAATCTTATATGAAGGATGTTTCTTCTGTACTTGTCTATTGGGTGTGTTTGGAGGCACTTTTTCTTCTATCGGATTCTCTTCATATTCCTCTTCTACTTCCTTTGCATCTTCTGCTTCTTCTTCGAAAATTTGTTCCATTGATTCATTTTCTTCTTCCTTTGATTCTGGTCTACATGTTTAATCAATTGTTACATTGATGCTTTCTACGAATTTGTTCAATCTCATATTGTAACACTTGTATTCTTTCCTTGTACTTGAGTAACCAACAAGCACTCCTTTGTTCACATGAGAGTCAAACTTTCCCATGTTTCCATCTTCTCTTTTGATGTAGAATTTGCTTCCAAAAACCTTGAAGTGATCCACATTTGCTGGTCTTCCTTTCCATAGCTCATAGGGAGTTTTTTCGGTTTTGTTTCTAAGCATTACTATATTTTGAATGTGAAATGTTGTATGCACTACATGTTTCCAAAATATATCTGTCAATTTGGAATCCATTAGCATTGTTTGAGCCATTTCTTGTATTGTCATGTTCTTTCTTTCAACAACTCCATTCCGTTGAGGTGTCCTAGTAATGAAGAATTGCCTTTTTATTCTATGATTTTTGCAGTAGTCCATAAATTTCTTTGAAGTGAACTCTCCTCCATTATCAGATCTCAAGCATTTGATTTTTGAACCCATTTCATTTTCAACCATTTCCTTATAGATCTTGAATTTTTCAAAAGCTTCTGACTTATTCTTGAGAAAGAAAACTGCAGTCATTCTTATATAATCATCAACTAATAAAATAAAGTATTTCTCACCTTTTAAACCCTTTGTTGTAGTTGGTCCAACTAGATCAGTATGCACAATTTCCAGTGGTCTTGTTGCTGAATATTCCTTTGATTTGAACCTGGTTTCTGTTTGCTTTCCTTGTTGACAATGCTTGCATAAAGTATTGGTTGGTTTCGTGATCTAGGGCATTTCTCTATCTGATTCTCTTCTGTTGACTTTGACAAGGTTATCAAAATGTATGTGACCCATTATTTTGTGCCATATCCAACTTTCATCTTCTTTTCCTAGACAACACTTTTTATTTCCAATTTCACTTAATACATATATGTTGCTTGAAGTTCTCACAGTTGTAACAATAAATTTTGCTTAACCTTCTTTTCTTATCTCACATTTTTGTGAATCGAAAGTAACTTTATGACCTTGGTCAAAAATTTGAATCACACTTAGAAGAATATGTTTCATATATTCTACTAGTAGAACATTTTCTGCCTTGGTATTCTTGTTACCAATTATGACTGTGCCTTTTCCAATGATTTTAGCTGAATCATCATTTTTGAAGGAGACTAATCCATCTCTTTCCTTTCGTAATGTAAGAAACATGTCTGTATCACTTGTCATGTCTTTTGAATAACCACTGTCAACATACCAACCGTATTTATTCTGCTTAGCTTGTAGAGCAAGTGTGCATTCTTCATTGATATATTGATCCTGCTTTCTTATCCATGTCCTTTTCTGAGCTTCCTGTCTGTGATTGTTGTTATTTTGTTGCGGTTCTCTAGGAGAGACTGTGATTCTGCAATATTTGGCCATGTGTCCAAAATTGTTACATTTGGAACATTCCACTTCAGTGCTCAAAGATTCAAACCTGTTGTAACTTCCTCTCTGTGTTTCACTAGGCATTATTGGATAACCCCTTTATGTATGACTTTGAAAGTTGTTTGTGTTCCTGTTGTTAGCTCTGAAATTCACAACTTTATGTCCAAAATTATTACATGCATAACATAAAACAAAAAAAATAGTTTGATACCTGGGAGTTGAAGATATTCTGAAAGGAGGTACTCTTATAAATTCTTCTTCCTCCCAAGGCCTATCTGTCTGTTGTTGATTCTAAAATATGAATCTTCTTGATGGAGGAGTGTCCCTGTAATCTTCCTATCCCCCTTGATTGTTTTTGCATATATTTTTTGATATGTTTCTTGCTCTATTGTTTTGGAGCTTGATCCTTTTTTTTATGATTGTATCCTAGTCCAAACTTATCATGATCATATTTTTGACTGCTGATAATGTCATCCAAAACTTTTGAGTTGTTTTTCATATTTTTCTTTTAAAGATCCTTTCGTAATTTGACAATCTTTGTTTCCAAATTTCCAATGATCTTGTCTTTTTCTTCTATCCGTTCTTTGAGTGATTCTTCAATTATTTTATCTTCTTCTATTTAAACCTTCAAATTTGTGATCATTTGTTCTAGTTCTTGAGTGTCTTCTTTCTTGTCTAGTTCTTCTTGTAGTTTCTTGTTTTTCTTATTTTCTCTTCTGATAACTTCTATGGCACACATTAATTCTTCTTGGTAGTCAACTTCTGCCTCTTCAATTTATTCTTCGACTTCTTCATATTCTTCTTCGGAGTCTTCTTTATCAGAGTCTTCTACTTCCATGAATAGAACTCTTTCTGTCTCACTATCATTGACTTCATCTTCATCTGATGATGAGATGTCTTCTTTGGTGCATAAGATTTTCTTGAAAACTTTCTTTATGGTTCTTTTTCCTTTATATGTTTGTTTTCCTTTTGAGTAACCTTCATCATTTCTCTTTTTCTTATAAGGACATTTGTTAGCAAAATGACCAATACCATCACAATTAAAACAAATTAAAGGAAGCTTACCTCTATACCTACCGTTAGTTCCCTCATTCAGTCTTTTGACAAAGTTGGCCACTTCTTCATCATCTTTCGAGATGCCACTGCTGTTGCTATGCTCTTCTTTTTGCCTTACCTTTTGCTTTGAATTTTTGGATTCTTTGAAGGTTGCTTCTTTTATATATGGATTTTTCTGTTCAGTTCTCATTTCATATGCTGTGAAGATTCCATGTAATTCATCCATGCTTACTGAGTTTAGATCTGATCTTTATTCTAGTGTTGATATCTTAGGGTCAAATCTCATAGGAAGAGATCTTAGTACTTTTTGAACAATTACATATTCTTTGATTTCTTCTCTCAATCCTATAATTTCATTTACTGTTTCATCAACTCGTAAAAAGTAAGCTGCAATATTCTCATCTTAATTTGTTTGAACTGACCTCTATAAGTTTGAAGCTTTGTTGCTTTGACTTTTGAATCTCCTTCATAAATATTTTGAATTTTGTCCCAAATCTCTTTAGAAAATTTGCAATGTGCAACTTTGGTGAATAATGTTTCACTAAGACCATTCAGAAGTGCATTTTTGGATTTGGAATTATTCTGACCGAGTTTCACTACTTTTTCATTTGTTGGCAGAACTGTTGGTGTTGTGTATCCATCTACAATTGATTTCCAAATTTCAAATCCCTGTGCCTGTATATATGTTTTCATCCTTATGCTCCAAAATGAATAATTATGTCCATTGAACTATGTTATTCCATTTTTATATAATTTATTTATCTCCATGATCTACCTTTCAGTGGTTAAACTTATTTCTGAAGGAACCTACTCTGATACCAATTGTTGGATTACTGAGAGGGGGGTGAGTCGGTAATAGAGCAATTTAATCCTTTTTAACCATATAATCTAAGTGTTATATCAATGTAGCATTATCATCCAATAAATGAAGAGTAAATAAGAAATTAACAAATGAACAATCATACACATACAAAGTACACCAATGTTTTATGTGGAAACCCAAAGCGGGAGAAAACCACATAATGTTTTTTCTTATATGCCTTGAAGAATTACATTCATTGGAAGCACCAACTTCCTTTGTTTTCTATCTGCAACTCGAAGGAGGCTCCAACCTCCTTGTTTCTGAGGCTACATCCTGAAGGAAGCTCCAACTCCCCTATTATCTGGCTACAACCAGAAGGAGGCTACAAACCCCTATGTTCTTCGGCTACAACCGGAAGGTGGCTACAACCACCTTGAAGTAGAAGTAGAATGATGGAACCATTGTCACACTATCACTGTGAGATATATCATTGTAATCATGTACCAATAAACCTGAACCATGCATCAACCTGTACCTCAACCTATACCATAAACAAGTGCATCAACCATGCACCAACCTATACCAAACAACCTGTAATCAACCTGTACCATAAAAAGGTGCATCCAACCATGTACCAAGTACGTATCAATCATGTTTCAACTACTCATCAACTATGACTCATCAATATGTACCAACATCATCAACTATACACCTCGACTCATCAATATGTACCATCATCATCAACAAACTCCCATGTTGATATCCATCCATGTGTCAATTCAATGTTCGATTATAGAAGGATAAAGGCCAGGAATATTTGTATATGACCAAGAAAAAATGTCTCAATACTCCTACAAGAGATCTTTATAAGAAATGATTTCTTTAGGGGAGCATGCGACGCCAACGGTGATTTCTTCTATGATGCCAGGTTTAATGAAAATGTCAATTTTGACGGTGGGGGAGATGTTGGACATGTTTCCTTCTTCAAAAGCATCAAGGGAAAGGATAGGGGTTTTGAACTAGTCAATATTCCCCGAAGGAATAAAATCCTTGGTTTCGATTGCGCATAGGGAGGCTTGGGTAGGAGGGTTAAAGGCATCTTGTGAAAGGAAAAGTGCTTGATGATGGATTGCATTCCATGGGCAATCAGGGGTAGTCAGTTCCTCTAGGATATCTTCATTATAGTGGAAAATGAGAGAATATAGGGAAAATATATGAGGATATCTTCTTCGTATCCCCTTCTTTCATGTGGTTGAGGACTCCATAGTAGTAGTGGATGTACTTGGTGGAGTGGAAAGAAATGGGGTTTCCTTGGTGAGTTGGATACGATTGTGTAAATCAAGAAGAGTAGGACATATGTTAGTGGGGTGTCCTTCTCTTTCTCATAGTACACAAGGAGGTTGAGCTCAGGGAGGAAGCGGAGCTATGGGATTGTTCTTCCTTTGTCTGCCCCTAGTGGTGGTGGTGTTGTTGCTATTTGGGAGTGGGGGTGGTGTGGTAGGAGCCTGTACTAGGATTTGCATCGGCAATCCATCTGTTTGAGGAGGGAGAGATGGTGTAGGAACCATAGTGGGTGGATGAAGATACTAGATAGGGATGTCAAGAACCATGTTTGGAAGGGTGAGAGTAGCAGCTAACTAGAATGCTTGGACTCCAGGTGGGGGGTAGAAAAAAGTGAATCTAGGTAATGGCTTTCGAGACTGTCTTTCAAACCGATATTTTCCCTTGAAGGGGGGGGGGGATCCAGGATAAGTGGTGCAGTGGTGGTTTCAGGGAATTCCTAAGGTAGTGGTTCTCCAACTGGTGGAACTTCAGTTTGGGGAGGGGCCTTCACCCATGTCAATGACCGAAAAATTATATGAGCTAGTGCGGACAAGGGGGAGAATGTTATCAATGTTGGCAGAATGATTAGGCTTGTAATATGTAAGTTGGTCGATAGTGACGATTTTCCCATTGTGGGGGAAAATCATTGTATGAAACATAGAATAGGATACCGCCTTCATAGCATACATGTAGCTACATCCGAAAAAGATATTGTTATCAAGTGGGGTGTCGATAACTTCAATGTCAATCAGGATGGTTTTTCCCCATGTTCTACAAGGAAATTTTGGAAGATCCCTTCAGGGGATGATGGTTGACCATCATAATCTCTCAGGGTGATGGCAGATGGAACTAGCTCAGGATAGCCGAGTTTTTGACATACGAATTTGGACATGATACATGTGGATGCACCTTCATCGATGATGCACCAATAAACTGTGATGTTCTAAATTTTACGAGGTATCTGAAAAGCTACCAGGGCGGGGAGGTGTGGTTCTCCACTATCTAGATCAAAGGTGATGAGTCGAGTATCAACTAGGTCGACTTCCCCCAAGCTGGAAAGCAAGGATTTTTGTTGTGATGGCTAGGTTTGGAGGATCTCCAACACATACATGGCTGTAGGAGACTATGCTAAGTCATCGACGAGACTGTAGTTATGGGTTTCCCTAGTATGAGGGCTATGAATATTTCATCACAACGATATGCAAAGTATATGAGGGTTTGGTCCATTATTAGGGTAGGGAATCAACAAAGGTTTCTCGGCTCTAGATGGATTTGTTTCTGAGGTGGTTGGGGTATATTTAGGAGGCATTCCATATTGATGAATGTGTGTTTGCAGAAGAATATCTTCTTCACTAGTAAGGAGGATATTGTGATCGTCTATATTTCCAGGTTGATTGAGACCTGGGTTTTGATATTGCCCCATTTATGGTGGGGTCAGGATTATCTCTTGTTTGGTATTCATCATACCTTAGTGTGGAATAGGTTTTTTCAAAATTATTGGAGATGGTGGTTGTAAATAATGTTGGGGGGCCTATTGAGGGGCAGTTGGTGTCAAAGGGAATTGTGTGTTCATGGATTCTTTCATCCATTTGAAATCGACAATTTGGGAGAAATGGTGAGTATAATGTCCATAATCACCACATAGAGCATAAGGGAAGTTAGTTCTGAGGTTATTGTTCTTCTCTTGTCATGATTTATTGTTATTGTTTCCCCCTTGGGGGTTTTGATTTCCTTGATTCTAGTTTCCCCCAGTAGGATGATTTTGTTGGGGGTTATTTCCTCCTAGTCTTGGATTGTTATTGTTTCGATTTTTCCCTTTATTCTTGGCATTATTCGGCCCATGAGCTAGATTTTCCATCTTCAACTGTTCAAAAGTGAGAACTTGTTGAATGGGAGAGGGTTGAACAAAATTAATGTCAGCATGCGGTGGTCCTCGTGTAGGAGAAACCAGTTGGGGGGGACCAGGGAAAGGAAAGTATGCATTTTTTTATGGAGACAATCCATATGGCATGTAGGAATTTTAATAACTTCCACTACTAATGGGGTTATATGCGGGGGTTGAGGATGAACTCGTACTTGGTTGAAAGACCAGATGTATCATGGGTACCAGTGGGGGTCCACCCAATGGTGGATGGGTAGAAACAAGATATGATTGTTGGTGAGTGGGAGGAGGGTAATAAGACATCCCTCCATATGGTTGTGGATATTTATCTGCACCATAAGTCGGTGATAGGTGGTCGTAAGGGTTGATATGGGTCATACAAACAATCAACCCATTCATAGTGTGGGACATCCCAGGTTTGTCTTGGCCAAATGGTATGGGTCTGGGTGGATCAGGAACAATTGTGTACAAGTAACCTGATTGAGCATAGATGAGGTCAAACTGTTGGGCCTTGTTGATGGCTTCCTCTTCTAATTGAGGAATATTGGATGCTACATCCTTGTAAATAGAAGAGACGAATGATTTAAGAAACCAATCGAGGCATTGTTTTTTGGTGGTTTCTAATTTACAAAAACTACGTCGCCAATACCATTCATGGATGTGGTCCGTGATATGGATATAAGTGGTTTTTTAAAATCAGACAGATGTTAGAAACTAGTGTCATGAAGAACTGGTAATTGCGAAAAGGACAAAAAGGCCTTGGATAATGATTCAAAGGTCACATGGGACCCTGATTTTATTTCCACATACCATTTGGCTGATGAACCAGTGAGAGTTCTTTGAAGTAACCTTAATAAGATGGAATCATCCATGATGATGTTTAAAGAGAACCATAAGTGGAAGGTCATAACGTGGCTGGTGGGATCTTCCCCTAGTTTTCCTTCAAACTTTGGAATATCTTAAGGCAATTTTGCAGGCATATTGGGCCAAGTGGCGTCATGCAAAATGGGATCATTTGTGAGTTTGGTTAAATCATAAATGTTGAGGGATGCCAAGTATGTCATACGGAGACTTGGCAAAGGAATAGTTCTAGCCATTTTGCATGTAGGTAATGCACCTGTCCCTTGAGAGGGGTTTGGTGGGTTTGTACTTCTTCCTTGAGAAGAAGTTTGATTCCTACCTCCTTGTGAAGGAGAACAAATAGATGGATGTCCTTGGGTATTTGACCCAAGAAAAGTGGAACCAAGTAAATCTGATCCCAAAATAGTAGCACTTATTAGGGTGTGAGATGGTTTAGCCAGTGAGTTGGCAAGACTAGGGACTCCTCCTAGAATAGGAGGGAGATTCTGCAAGTGTCTAGAATGATGGGGATTATGTGTTTCCCCTATGGTTCTAACTAGAAAAGTGAATGTGTCCAAATGGTGACAAGAGAGAAATAAAGAAACAAGAGCTTTTGACCTTCACAAAATAGTATAACTCACAATTTCATGTAATCAAATTAACATCATACATAAATCTATTGTAAATAAACAAGCATGTGGATAGGTGGATTTTTTCCACGTTGGGGAACAATAAAAAAATTCTCATGTCCTAAAAGACCTATCGTTCTTCCTCTCAATTTAGAACTGGGCCTTCCAATAGCAGTCAACAGTGGGGTCTGAAGCCACTGAAAGAGGAACTAGTGAAGGTTGAAGTAATTAGATATAATGAGGGGTAGAGGGTGCATATCTCGAAAGAGCTGGCGATATTTCCCAATAGCCACACAAAATATGATCAAGGTGTGATTACAGCCCACAGCTACCACCTAGGTAGATATCCTATGTTTGGCCACTAATTACCTCGGTCAAAGTATGACATTTAGATTTTCGGCCTCAGAAATGAATCATGGGTTGGATACTGTCACAAGAGTTGGGTGACTAGAGAAGGGATGCATAGAACAACCTGACCTTGGCCTTTGACTCTTCATGAGTATATCCCTTCCTTATGGTATAGGAACAATTAACTTGGAGGATTTGAAATATCCCTATTCTCTTCTTCTATTGTTTCAAAATGTGAGAACATGATAACAGGGGGGTTATTTGGATGCCTACCCCCAAGATCCTACCTAGACTAAAACATTTCTTTTGGCACCTCCCGTGGAGGAAAATTTGGTGTGTTCTTAGAAATTTTTTAGATGTGGTGGGCTGAGAGATTGGGGTCTTGGACCAACCTCGTTTGAATTAAATTGGTGTGGATAATTTCCAAAGAAGTACTCGAATCTTTTAGAATTCCTTTGAATAAATCCTACTTCGACCTCCACTATTCTAATAGAAATTATGTGTGTGAGGAGTGGCTTTGTGTGCAAGAAAGTGAAAAGTGTGAAATATATTTTAATATGTTAAGTGTGATATTGCAACATGTGGAATTCCTGTGTTCCTTACAAATATTCTTGCCTAGCTTACTATGTTTCTTTGGTACAAACTTGTGGAATATTTAAAGCCCTAAAGAACTAGAAATCTGGACATATGGGTCCTTATAAATCATTTAAACTCTCTAGAATGTTGTGTATACTAAGAAATATTTTGAAACTATCCTAGATTTGTAGACACGTGGGCATGTATGGGCCTGTTACTTTGATCTTTTAAAATTTCCTAGAGTGTTTTCTAAACTAATAATTTTTTTAGAAACTATCCTAAGATTGCAAACATGTGGGAATTTATGGGCCCTAACAAAGATTTAAGATGATTTCCAAAAATATAAGGAACCCTAGGGGGGATTTGTCCTCTCCTAATGATTTGTTAAGGGAGATGAAATGTCCTTTGAACCACCTTTTCTGATTCTTGATATCACACTAGGGTGTGGGGGAAGAACATACTTGAGGATTAAAATTGATTTCTAGTCCCAAATTAATTGATTGTGTTTGAAAAAAAAATAACTTCAACTCAAAATTTTAAAATGCCAAATGAGTCATCCATGTGGAAACAAAGAAAAAGATAAGAACAATGATTCTATTTACCCTTATGTGCTTATGTTAGCTAACATTTCTTGTGAGAAAGGACTCTAAGTGAAATATAGTTGCTTTACAAAGTGCAAGAAATTAAAATATGAAGGCTAGAGGCCCTCAAACCATTCATAAAAACCCTTACAATTTGAGAAAACTGAACTTATGCACAGGATAAATTTCTGAGAGGTGTATAAAGGGCGTAGAGAAATGAATCATGTCATGCGCACAATGCGCATAGAGCACATCAGTGTGCCTTGAAAGCCACACACTTCCTATCAGGCGTCAAGAAATAAATTTCCAAGTGAAATACTCTTTCCTTGGCTCTGAATTTTGAATTTGAAAGGTTGGGCTAGGCCGATTTTGGTACCTTCATATCAAAACAATAAAAAATAAATTCTCTCAAGACTTAAATAGGGAGGAATTTGATACCGATCCCCAATATTGTCGTCAATCTATTGTGTTGGTTCTTTCACATGGGTGAGACAAAACACAACACTTGCATGCTTATTTAAGTCAACTAAACAAGACAAAAGTTTGTGAGTTGATTAGATAACCAAATACACATGAAACAAAGAAATAAAACTAAAAATAACTAAGAAATAAAAGTTAGAGAAGATTGAAAGAACTAGAACCATGAAAACCAAAAAATGACTAATATATAGCTACCAATGGATCAATATATTGATAGGATAAACACCATAAAGAAAGGAAGGAACTTATGAGTCCCCTCTTCCTCCTTGGGAGGGCCCTTGATTTCCCTAATAGAGATCTCTTCTCTTCATGCAATGGAAAGTGACAATGGTGAAGAAATACAATGCCAATTCCCTCAAGAGGTGAGTGGAATGGCCCTTGCTATAGTGCTTGAATGATTCAAAGAGAAATGAGGATTCTCAAAGAAGAATTATTGTAGCATAACAATACCTTGAAGTTGTTATTTTTCTAGCACACCTATGGAACATATTTATAGTGTCCATTCATGCCAAGATATAATTGGTTCATAGTGTGAACAAGGGGCATTTTAGGTCACTTCTTGGCCCTTGACCATCCTCCAAGCTAGGTTTCTCTCCGATATGAGTGTCAAATTGTGTTGGGGTTTGGACTAGAAGTGGTTGAGAGGCCAACAAGATTCATAAATATGTTGTTCATGGAAGTGCATGTATTTTCTCGTAGACAGTCTCACATCTTGTGCATAGTGCACGCTAAGGGTTGTGTTAGCCTACACATTCTATGCACTGTCCGTGCACTTCCTTTGGTGCATTTGCACAATTTGATTTTTGAACCAAGTACATATTTTTTTTCCTTTTTGATGAATTTTGGTGTTGTAGGTGGACTAATTTTTGTTGTCATTGATGTATTTATTAAAGCATTGTGTGCAATGTTGCAGATGATTTTTCAGTGATAACAATCTTTGCTCTCAAAAGTTGAATTTTCTCCTCTTCCATTGTTTGGATATGGTCCAACTTATAGCCTGCAAATGGAACTGAAGGGACGATTCATAACATTTATAGTATATGGAAGGTCAAGGATAATGTATCTTGTGATGTGACATGGAAAACCAACACAATTTTTAATTTTGAGCACCAAACACGATGTACGCGGGCTATAGGTGCAACCTGTGTATATGAATGTTGTCTAACTTGTACGGTACGTGTATGTGGAAACATATGATTTTTTTACTCTGGGAAGTGTAAAAGGGGAATTCAAGTCTGCATATGGAAATAGAAATGCATTTTGAGAAAGTTGCATGGGGTGAGGCAAAACTTGCTATACCACTACAACAAAAAATTAACAATGAATTTAAAAATAATTAATTATTTATCATTAAGAATTACAATGTTTGTATAATAACAAGTTATGATTGTGAAGGAGACCAATCACTTTTATAGAACCAATTCTAGGAGACAAAAATACCCTTACTTTTCTAAGCACCTACACAAGGAAGTTGCAACTCCCTACTTCTTCAAGAACCTACTTGAAAGGAGGCTTGATGTTTATGGATAAATTCGTGAGTGCGGACACAGACCAATCTCCCCAGATCCACCTGGATCTGGAACAAACCGTGACAGAATACTACTCTTTCCCTAGATCTAAATATTGAATGAACTAAGAGAAATGGATGGTAGACATACCTTATGATCACTCTCCTTTTCTCTGTTGTTCCTTGCTCTGCTCCGATGCTCTTGTGTCATTCCAATCACAACAACACAAACCAATCACAGCAAAGGCATTAATATATTCAATACCTAATCTATACATGTGATCAAGGAATCATGTAATAAGATGACATCATCATTATGGGAAAGGGACATATTCATGTATTGCATTAACTGAAAGAGAAATATACAACCTGAGCCTTGATGTCGTAGATCTCCTTTCGATGGCTCCTAGCTCTGACACACACACTTTATCATGCATGAAGAAGTTTAACCACATATGATTACTTGTTGTATCTTGCTGTTGTAGCTTCAATCCTCCATACAGTCTTGCACAAGTTCTCCAATCAATCTCTAGCTAACTTGCTTCTTCTTGTTCTTATGCTTAACCTTTTCCATAAGTAATCTCCTCATTATATAGGAGAAGATTGATTAGTTACTTGGATAGGGAATGATCCCAAGATATCTAGAAAGTCAGTATTTTGCCAACCATTCGAACTCCAGCTCACCCTTCTAGAAGATTCCTTCTAGAAGGATCGAGAACTTATTCATTTTCTTCCATTAGAAACATGTCCGCACCCTAACCATTGACACAGTGCGGAAAGTTCGCAATCAAGCTGAATGCAGCCTGCGGGAATGAAGGATTTTCGCAGGGGAGTATATATGCAGCCTGCGGACTATTTCTAAAAATGTGATTTTGAGAAAATGACAAGTGTAACCTTCTTCAGGAAAATGTTCTTAATGAAGAGATTGATCTTCCATTATCATGACATAATCATAATATCATCTTGATAACCGAAAATGTGGATAACAAAATGCCCCCCAAAGTCGGAGAGTGGAACCAGTGACAGTCGATAGACTTTGTAAGCTGCATGTGTGTGTCAAGAACCAAGAGCACATCTAATTGGAGGCCTGCAAACATCCAAGCATCAGCAGAGTATCATATATATCAATTCTGAGGTAGGCATTCCCATACTCAGATCATAGACTGATGACATCATAAACAAAAGGTCATGGCCACCAATCATACACTGTGGATCCATGCAGTC
>ML788682.1:942169-952600 GCA_009831015.1 Picea engelmannii | reverse complement strand
TCCTCAATATATAGGAGAAGATTGATTAGTTACTTGGATAGGGAATGATCCCAAGATATCTGGAAAGTCAGTATTTTGCCAACCATTCGAACTCCAACTCACCCTTCTAGAAGATTCCTTCTAGAAGGATCTAGAACTTATTCATTTTCTTCCATTAGAAACATGTCCGCACCCTAACCATTGACACAGTGTGGAAAGTTCGCAATCAAGCTGAATGCAGCCTGCGGGAATGAAGGATTTTCGCAGGAGAGTATATATGCAGCCTGCGGACTATTTCCAAAAATGTGATTTTGAGAAAATGACAAGTGTAACCTTCTTCAGGAAAATGTTCTTAATGAAGAGTTTGATCTTCCATTATCATGACATAATCATAATATCATCTTGATAACCGAAAATGTGGATAACACTTGATCCCCCTGATTTATTCAAGCACCAACTTGAAAGGAGGCTCCAACCCCCTGATTTATTCAAGAATCAACTTGAAAGGAGGAACCAACCCCTTGGATGTTTCAGGATTCTACTTGAAGAGGACTATAGTCCTTCCTAACTCCTCCCTTCCACCCTCACTACACAGTTTTTATTTTTACTCTCATATATTCTAGTGACTCTGTTTCAAGTATACTTAGATATATCCTGAGTCACACTTTCATTATTCATTATGATGGGTTTATATATCTTAGAAAACAATGTTCATTACTAAAATATTGTGTCTCTTTAATGAATCAATTTGTCTCTTCATTAACAATAAAATGTTATTGAAATTAACTTGAATTGACTTCAAATCCCCCTTTCAAATTAATTAGGTTTAGTTATTTATTATGTTAATATTCCTTATGGAATGATTGATCTAGCAAATCCTTCTCATTACACAGAGCTCTAGCTTCATCAAAACTTGGCTACCGTTGGATCTCAATTAGGATTAAATATTGATCGTTGATTTTCACAGCTGATTGTATTGGGCACCTAGGAACTTCCTTCAACGCACTTATAGGGAATTTGACTTATGGATAGAACTATGGCTTAAATCGCAATAAGGTCGTGCCTTTTGTGTCTTGAAATTTGTCACAATGGGGTTGTTCCTTTCTTGTCTTGGAATTTTTTTGCAATGGGGTTGCACCTCTCATGTCTCAAAACTTGTCGCAATGGGGGTTGTGTCTCTCGTGTCTCATAATGTTTTTCAATGGGGTTTCACCTCTCATGTCTAGAAACTTGTTGCAATGGGGTTTCTCCTCTTGTGTATTAGAATTTGTTGCAATGGATCTGTGCCTCTCATGTCTCAGAAATTGTCATAATGTAGTTGCACCTCTCATGTCTTGAAACTTATCAAAATGAGGTTGTGTATCTCGTGTCTTGGAATTGTAGAAATGGGGTTGTGTATCTTCAGAACTTGTTGTGATGGGGTTGCAACTCTTAGGTCTCAGAATTTTTAGAGTTTTGTTTGTCCAAACTGATGAGACAAACCTATCAATAAGGTCACCAGGTGTGTTGACTGACATTTGTTACTTACATTACCAATTACGGTTGATTTTTTTCGTAACGCACTGTGAGACTCAACAATGTGGTTTTAATACTACTTCCATGTCATGTGTGGCAGCTTAGATGGATGAAGTGTGGTACATGTATCACCTTATAATATTGTTCAATGACTCGATCTCTGAATAATGCAATGTTATTTTTCATGATCTTGCATGCTTTGTGATGCAACGCTATTTCTCCTAAGCTTCTGACCTATGCGATGCATTGTTATTTCTCTGATCTTGTGTCCTACGTGATCTATGCGCGATGCAACACTTTTTCTTCTAACTTGCATCCTGCAAGATTTCTACGCAATGCAACATTATTTCTCTTGAGCTTGTGACCTACATGATCTTTGTGTGATGGAGTGCTATTTCTTTGAACTTGTGTCTTGCGTGATCTCTATGTGATGTAACACTATTTATCTAAGATTGTGTCTCGCGCGATCTCTGCGTGATGCAACATTATTTCTATGAGATTGTGTCCTGGCGATCTCTGTGCGATGCAGTGTTATTTCTATGAGCTTGTGTCCTTCACGTTGTTGACATAAATGAAAAATATACTTCTAGCATTGTCCCCCTTTGGCATTGATGACAACATAGTAAAATTTTATTTCACTATATTATCCCTCATTTTGAGTTTTATAGCTTGAATTTTACTACTTCTCCTCCCCCTTTGACAACAATGATAGAAGGGATCTTTCTTTTCTCCCCCTAAGATTTCTCCCCCCCTAAGGTGATGCTCCCCCTTTCTTTGTTCTTCCTTTTATGATGAAGATTTTATAGTTCAATTAGGGATGGATATTACTCCTAATTTTTGTGAAAGATTTTCAAATGTACTTCTGGGTAAGGGTTTTGTAAAATTGTCTGGAATTTGTTCTTTTGTTTATACATATTCCACTTTCACCAATTTTTTTGTAACCTGATCTCTAAGGAAATGGTATTTTATTGGGGTATGTTTGGTTTTAGAATGCATTACAATATTCTTAGAGATACATATAGAGTTGTTGTTATCAAAATTGATACTGATTGGATGATCATATTTCACTTGTAAATCTTATAGGGTTTGTTTCATCTAGATAAATTGTGTGCATCAAGATACAACAGGAATGTATTCTACTTAGATGTTCATTTCTTAATTGGCTATGCCACTAGAAACTTTCCTAGGAAGAATTCTCCTCCACTGGTGATTTTCCTGTCATCTATACTACCTTCCCAATTTGCATCAGTATATGCATTCAAAACTAAAATATTTTGTTTTTGGATACCATAATCCAAAGTCTAAGGTAGATGGTAGATATATAAATATTCTTTTTAATTATTTTAAATGAGTTTCTTTAGGTGCAGATTGAAATTTTCCCACTAGTACTACAACCTGCATTATGTCAGGTCTTGTTGTTGTTGCATAGAGAATATTTCCAATCATATATCTATACATAGTCTGGTCTACGTTTGGTGAATCATCATCTAATATCAGTTTTGCATCTTGTTACCATAGGAGTTCTCATTGGTTTGCATTCTTCCATTTGGAATTTCTTGATCATTTATTTGACATATTTATTTTGGCATATGTATATGCCTTTTTATGTTTTAGTAACTTGTAAAACTAAGAAGAAATTTAGTTCACCTAGCATAGACATCTCAAACTCTTTATGCATTTATGTGTCAAACTTTTTTCTTAGTATAGTTAGATTACTTTCAAAGATTATATCATCCACATATACCACTACACCAATCATATTTTTTTCTTTAATTTTGATATACAAATTACTATCAATAGTTCCTCTCTTATATCCTTGATGTTGTAGATATTGATCAAGTCTTGAGAAACATTCTCTAGGGGATGTTTTAAGACCATACATAGCCTTGTTCAATTTGCATACATTGTATGTATTTTCTATCAACCTAAACCCTTGAGGTTGTTCTATGTAGACTTATTCTTCTAAGGTTCCATTTAGGAATGCTTACTTGACATCCATAAGTTTTTGAAACATGAAAATTCTAAAAACATGTTGATAGCTTCTAATCTTGCTATTTAGGAAAAGGTTTCTCCAAAGTCAATTCCTTCCACTTGGGCATATCCCTTGCATACTATTCTGGCTTTATTTTTTATGATCTCTCCATTTTCATTGAGTTTTTTTTTTTATATCCATTTGGTTCCTACCACATTTTTATATTTAGGTTTTGAACCCAGTTCCCATGTTTGAATTTTCTCAATTTGATCAAGTTCCTCGTTCATTGCTTTTATCTATTATTCACTCTTGTTGGATTATACAAAATTTTTGGGTTCTAATACTGAAATCATTTCCTGTTCAAAGTCAAATCTAAGTTTCCTTCGTGTTTCTACACATGAATCTTTATCTCCTATAATCTGTTTTTCAAGGTGATTCTTTTGAACTCCTTTTTATGGTGATTTTGGCAATGGTGTTTATTCTTGATCCTTCTCATCATCATTTTGTGGTTCATTCTCTTGTATTTATTCAATATCTTCCTCATCTTTTGATTTGACATCTTCTTCATCATCACTGGTTCTTCTCCATTACTCAATTTTTGTTTCATCTTGAGATTTGATTTTTCTCAATTTTAGATCATCTATTTTTACATTTGCACTTTCTACTCTTTTGTGCAATTTTAGATTATAGAATTTGTTAGGTGAATATCCCAAAAATATACCTTTGTCTGATCTAGAATCAAATTTCTCTAGATTATCTTCATCCCTCTTGATGTAAACCTTACTTACAAAGACTCTAAAATGTTTCACAGATGTTGGTCTTCCAAACCACAATTCAGAAGGGGTTTTCTCATGGTTATCTCTAATTTGTGCTCGGTTAAGTATGTGGACTATTGTATAGATTGCATGTCTCTAAAATGTGTTTGGAATCTTGTCTTCATTCAACATAGTTCTTACTGCCTCTTAAACAATTATGTTTTTCCTCTCCACAACTCCATTCTATTGAGGAGTTATTGGAGATGAGAATTGTCTCTTGATTCCATGGTCTTCACAAAATTTCTTGAATTATTTAGAGGAAAAATTTCCTCCATTATCTGATCTTAAATATTTTATTTTGAGATATGTTTCATTCTCTACATAAGTCTTGAAACTTTTCAAAATCCTCATATTTTTCGTTGAGAAAATATACCCAGGTCATTCTCATGCAGTCATCAATGATCAACATGAAGAAATGTTCCCCTTGTATGTTTCTAGTCCTAGAGTACCCATAAAGATCAATGTGAACAATCTCCAAGGTTTTTGACGTATAATGTTCATTTTTCTTGAATCTGACTCTTGTCTTCATTCCTAATTGACAATGCTTGCAAACAATATTTGAGGGCTTGATGACTTTTGGCTTATCGTTTACAACTCCCCTTTTACTAGCTTTGATCAGGTTATCAAATCTCAAGTGACCCATCCTTCTATTCCATAGCCAACTTTCATCTTCTTGACTCATACAACATTCATCTTCTTCCTTAATATCTAAGATTACGCATTACTTGAGGTTCTTAGTGAAATAACAACTAATTTTCTTGATCCTTCTTTTCTTATTTCACATTTTTGGGAGTCAAAGATGAGTATATTCCCTTGATCACAAGTTTGTCTTACACTTAGAATATTAGGCTTCATATTTTCAACTAGTAACACATTTTCTGCTTTATTTTTCTTGTTGCCCAAGGTGGTTGTGCCTTTTTCAAGTATTTTAGCAGATACATTATCTCTAAAAGTGAAAATTCCTTTTTTCTTCTTTGTTAGTTTGATAAATTTACTTTTATCTCCTGTCATATGTTTGGAGCATCCATTGTCAATGTACCATTGACTCTTTTTGTTCTTGGCATACAAGGATACTTTGCATTCTATATCTTCCATATGTTTTCATTTCCATATTTTCTTATCTTGAGTGAAAAATAAACTATTTTTGTGGTTATCCTGCATTCATTGTTTTGATGACCATAATTGTTGCACTTATTTCATTCAACATTGAACATTTGTAATGAAGAGAATGAATTCTAACTTATATTCTTCATATTATTTTTTTTCTTTTATATTTTTTATTATTTCTATGAATGTATGATTTTCCATAAGCCTTGCAATGTACTACTTTATGTGCAAAGTTATTTCCAGAGTAGTAATATCTAAGGAATACGTGTTGATATATCCTAGGAGGATTTATTATATCCATTATATTCCATTTGTCTTATTTATTTTTTATGGAAGGTGCATACTTCAGCTTATTATGAACATTTTTTAATGGTGCCATCTTCATCTTGTTATTTTCAATTTTTAAGGTTCTCTTAAGAGCATCTGCATAATTGATTTTCCGTTTTTTTGTATTGTGTGTTGTAGAGGTTGATTTTTGATCATACCCAATTCCTTTATTATTCTTTGGTGATATTTGACTATTCACAATGTCATCCAATATTTTTGAATTGTTTTCAAATCTTGAGTGATTATTTACTTTCTCAAGTTCCTTTTTAAGAAGAACAATTTCAACTTCTTGTTTCTCACAGTCTTGTTGTTTTTCATTAAGTTGTTCATTTAGGATCTCTTATATTGTTTTTGATTCTTGGAGTTGATTCTTCAAATCAATGTTGATTTGTTCATTTCCCTTGATTTTTTTTTAGATTTCTCTTTCTCTTGATTTATGTGCTTCCTCAAACTCTAGGAATTGTCCTTTGAGTGACTTAGTCTTATTTTTATATTGTATGAGCTCTTCTAGAGAACTTGATGTAGTATTCCAGTTATAAAATAGTATGCAGAACATAAATAATTAGCTAGAAATGGCATAGAAACAATGATATAACTAGAACGATACCAAAATAACATGAGAATAATACCAAAATAACACCAGAAAGAGCACTTTGATTACTGAGAGCAATGTTCACTTGCCTCTTCGAGGGGGAAACCTCCAGCGGAGAAGATCTCTATTACAATAATATCCAATACAAAACTTCTCATACCCTCTACTTCTATTTATACTAAATCTATCTATCCAAAAGAACCATCTAGAGGAAGATCCTTCTAGAAGTGGAAGCTTCTATTAGGTCTTCTTACATTTGATTTATTCTTCCTTATTTATAGGCCTTATTAATATTGGCCTTTATTACATGGAATTATTTTATTCTACCTACATGAGGGGTTAGGGAGGTTAGGTCCCTAACATGCCCTCCCTCTTGAAGAACAACCTTGTCCTCAAGGCTTCAAATGAGGGAATTGTTGTAGAATCATGGCTGACTCCTAGGTGGCATCTTTTGGAGGTGTATCTTTCCATTGGAATAACACTTCCTAGATGGTGCGCAGATGGAGATGATGCTCTCTCTAGGCCAAGGTTTCTTTTTTCTGCAACCATATGGAACCTTATTCATCAAACTCAGGAAGTCTATTTTGAGTTTGGTACTTAGTTCCAATCACCTTCTTTAAGCATGAAACATGAAAAATAGGATGGAGCTTCGACTGACTGGGTAGAGATAACTAATAGGCCATGGATCCCACATGCTTGAGCATTGTATAAGGACCATAAAATATGGGCACAAGTTTTTGACAATATTGAGCTTTGAGTAAAGTCTACTTATAAGGTTGTAGTCGAAGAAATACTTGGTCCCCTTCAAAAAAATGGCATTATGAATGACCTTGATCTGTTTGTTGCTTCATGTGATTTTGAGCCATGACCAAATTTTCTTTAAGGGCACGGGGAATATCTTCCCAGACTATAAGAGTGGTGTCAACCTAGTGAACCTTGGAGACCCATGAAATATAGGAAAGAACTAATGGGGGATTTTGGCCATAAACCACTTCAAAAGGAGTCATGCGAGTAGTTTTATGGTAAGATGTGTTGTACCACCATTAAGCTAGGGGTAACCATTGAGCCCACCAATTTTGTCTCTCAGATGAAAAACACCGCAAATATGTTTTCAAGCACTTGTTGACAACTTCAGTATGGCCATCCATGTGGGGGTGATAGGCAGTGATGAGATGCAATAAGGTGCCCTGTAGCTTGAACAACTCTTGCCAAAAATTGCTGGTGAAAGTGGGGTCTCTATCAGAGACAATAGAATTAGAAATTCCTTGAAGCTTGAAGATATTCTCCATGAATATTTGAGCCACTGTGGCGGTTGTTAATGGGTGTTGAAGAGAACAAAAATGAGCATATTTGGAGAGACGATCTACAACCACCATGATGACTGGCTTATTTCCCGATTTAGCTAAGACGACAATGAAGTCCATAGAAATATCTTTCCAAATAGAAGGTGGAATTAGAAGCGGTTGGAGTGTTCCTGGAGATTTGACCAATTTTCCCTTTTTGCATTAACAAACCTCACATTCAACCACAAAGGTGCAGACGTCCTATTTCATACCTTCCCCAAAAAAAGAACGTTTGACATGTTCATAGGTTTTAGTAAATCTTGAATGCCATATTGTGGCTGAGGCATGAAGTTCAAAAATCACTGTGGATTTAAGTTGGGATTTCTTGCATAAATAAAAATGGTCTTTGTATCGAAGCTCTTCATTATGCTAAGAGTACCCTAGAGAAACTGAAGAATTTTGTTGGAATTGTTGGAGCAGGCTAGAAATTTTGGGGTCTTGCAACCGTTCCTGATGAACATCTTGGAGCCAATCTGGTACAATGAAGGAGAGGGAGAAAAGGGACCCATATTCTTCATATTTTCTGGAAAGAGCATCGACTACTACATTTTCCTTTCCCTTCTTGTAAATGATCTCATAATCATAGCCAAATAGCTTGGTCACCCATTTTTGTTGTGTTGGAGATGAAATTCATTGTTCCAGGAAATACTTGAGACTCTGATGATCTGTTTTGATTTGGAATCATTGACCTAATAAATAAGGATGCCAGAGATCAACAACATGAAGAATAGCTAGAATTTCCTTTTCATAAATGGATTGGCCCAATTGTCACTCTGAAATTTGTTTGCTAGTGAAGGCCAAGGGCTTTCCATATTGCATGACGAAGGCTCCAATCCATTTTCTTGAAGCATCACATTCCAATACGAATGTCTTTGTGAAGTCTAGGAGTGCTAGAACAAGGTTCGAGCACATAAAATCTTCTAAGGCTTGGAAGTCATGATCTGCAGCTGAAGACCAAATGAAAGATTTATTTTTAAAGAGGGAAGTGAGAGGAGCTGCAATTTTTCCATAATTCTAAACAAACTTCCTATATTAGATTGTTAAACCAAAAAAACCATGCAAGCTCTTAAGATTATTAAGGCAACACCAATATTGCATAGATTCAATTTTCTTAGGATCCACTCAGACACCATGTTGGCATGTTTTTAGACAGAGGCAGAGTATGCGTGTTTCTCATTGATGGTGAAGATCAACACGATCAATAGCATAGTGATAATGGCAAGATCAACAGTATAAGCTCAGAAGGAGGAAAACAATCAAAGCACGAAAAAGGTGGCAAGATCAACAATGTAAGCTCAGAAGGAGGAAAACAGTCAAAGCATGGCAAAGGTTTCATTTTGTAGTTTCACAGATCAGGAAATCGAAAGGAAAGAGGTTCAAACTCGCGATAACAATCCTAACCGTTGGATTCATAGGACACGTGGAAAGCGATTGGAATTTCGTTGACTTGCACATTGGAGGATTCAATGGAGCATGGTGTGGGAACTCGTGATATGTGAGATCACGAAAAGATCTAGACTATCAAATCATCGAGATCATGGACCATTGATCAGGCATGACGAAGGGATGTGAAGTTGCAAAATCGCGATAAGATCTTGACCGTTGATTCAAGAAGGACATGTGGTGAAATCGTGATAATATATGGATCGTTGGTTCCATAGGAGACATGGCGAAAGATCTCGTTTCGCTGACTAGAAAGTCAAAGGAGCGAAGTGCTAGTTTGATTGGCGAGTGGTCATATCTTATGGTCACATTGTCGAGAGCTGGAGAGCAGAGCTAGAGAAGCCAAGCTCTATTTTGGAGTTCGTAACATGGAGAGTCAAGAGGACTCATCACAGCATACTCGAGACATGAAAGAATAAAATGTGTTTTCGAATAAGGCTGTGGTCACAGCCAGTGCTTACATCTGCAGAAGATGGAGGAAGAAGCTACTAGTGTTAAGCTCCATCTTGGAGTCTTGGCGATTGCGACTTGGAGTATCGAGAACCTTCATCACAGGAATCGTGATATGCGAGATCGCGATGAGATCTGGACCGTTGGATCATTAGAGATCTCAACCGTTGATTAGGCTTGATAAAGTTCATAAGTTCATGAAATACGAAGCGCCTTTTGGTGCAGCCTGTGGTCACCACCGGTGGTCACATGAGGGGAAGAAGCTAGTGGTGCTAAGCTCCATCTCATAGTTTCGACGATCGCGACATGGAGTGTCGATATCCTTCATCACAGGAATGCTGAGATGTGAAATCACGAAATTCAAATTCTCTTTAGAGCTCAGTTTGATCAAAATCTGGACCAGGGGTCAAAATTTAGCTTAAAAATCAATGTTCTTGGAATTGCCTCAAAACAAACGAGTGTGTAACCCTCATTGTCATGAACCCAACGCAACTCATTTGGGTTCAAACGGACATTGGGAGCGAGATTTATTGCGTTCTGTTCAAATTTACAAACAGGCAAAAAAAAGGGTTGCTGATTGTACAGTCCGTACGAATGCTGACGTGGCAGGTCGTATGACACATGGTAGGCCGTATGACACATGGTAGGCCGTATGACATGTGGAAGACAGGCATTCGGACAATTGGCAGGTGACTTGGCATGTTTGGCATCAAATGGAATGACGACACGTGGCCCAGTCAATGGCTGCCATGTGTCATCCATTTATTGGTTTAAAACTTATGTCATTGGCCGGAGTCGACCCTACGATCTCTAGGCAGGGGAAAAGACTTGGCAAAGAGCCACCAACCGGCGTGCCACCAGTTGTTCTTTGTTATATATATATATATA
>ML788682.1:899185-942118 GCA_009831015.1 Picea engelmannii | reverse complement strand
ATGCGTGTGGTTTGGGGCGCGACCAGGCCGAGGCTTAGCCCCAGCCCTTGGTCACACGATATGCTACATATAACCCACAACTATATCATATGGATGCACATGCGCAGTTGTGTTTGTTCCAATGGTTATATCAACGACCTGCCATTTGTCCTTTGATCATTGGCTTATGTAACGGGAGCCTATGTTAATGCTAGCGCGTGGATGCATGGGTCATACGACCTGGCCCTTGACGATTAGGGGCTAGGTGCATCCATAACTGTCCTACAGTTTGCATGGTTTGCATGGTTGCATCCGGTTCTAGGTTTTTACGCTTAAATATGTGTGTGGGCTAGGTTAGAGCACACAGAGGTGCTTTTTGGCGAACCAGAGACAACAAGCTTGAAGGAAGAGAATGGCAGGAGGCCTATCTTCTTCATTTTTTGGCCGAATGAGGTGCCGTAAAATCCCAGTTAGGCGTTTTTGGACGTTCTGAATCCATTGGCACTATTTTCAAAGCAATTTGAAGACTTATTTTGTAGGTTTTTAACCATTGAAGTTTCAGGAAGCTCTAGGGAGCTTGAAGCCCTCATTGTTTGAGGTCATGCTTAGATGAGCCTATGTTTGTTTTCTGTGATTGAATAATCATTTTTGGCTAATTATTATGCTCTAAACACTTTGGGATAGGTTTGAGATCCATTTGAGGACTTTTACATGTGTTTTTTCCAAAGAGAAGCTAATGGAAGCTTAAGGCCACATGTAGAAGAGGTCATGCCCGGATGAGCCATGATCCGTTTTAAGAGTTTTATTAGTCATTTTTGGGGTTTTTATGTATTATGAACCCAATGGTACAGTTGGAATTTCCATTGGAGTTGAGAAGCAGGTTGTAAAAGAATATTTGACAAATTAATCCCAGAGAGCCAAGTCCATTTATGGAGGCTCAAGAAGATGTAGCCCGAAGAGGGGTGAACTCCTTTATCATGTTGTTCTTGTTGTGAGTGTTTGCTAGTTATTATTTGCTGCAAGTTAATATTTGTTGTTGTATTTATGAAAACATCTTATTTAATCTTGCAAAGACCTCACACATAACCATTTAAAAGAAGCATGAACTTAACACATAATTCATCTTGCATATTTTAACACATGGAGCAAGGTCCTGTAAAGTTTATTTTAATGAAGTAGAGTGTGCTTGCATATCATAACAAGTCAGCCCACTATTTTCAGATCAGGTGGTATCAGAGAATAGTTTGTTTTGCTCATGTATTTTCCATTGATATCTTGAGATTTAGCTGTTGGTATTTGTGCAAGTTTTGTGTTGAAGTTTGATATCTTGCAAGGATGGAGGAAACTTCAAACATTGGTAGTTCTCATACATCTTTATTATCTAAGTTCTTTGACAAAGAGATGTTGAAGGAGATTCTAACCATGAGAGATGTGGTGAAAGAGATGTGGGAAGATAGAAAGGAGAGCATTTCCCTTGAAGAGCAGGTGATGGCCATGAAGGAGGAGAAAGACCAACTTCTTGAAAAGTTGCATGAGATGGAGAATCAACTCCATGAGGCAAGGGAAACCCTTACCAAGTACATGCATGAACATAAGGTATGTAATGTTAGTTTATATTCAAATTCCTCTCAAGATGAATGCTTTGGTGTTTTTGAAAATCACACAAGAGGAATAGGGTCCAAGTTATTGTTAAAAATGGGCTATGAAGGTAGAGGTTTGGGCAAGCATGCACAAGGCATTGTTGAGCCTATTGTTGTTGAAGAGAGACCCAAGTATTGTGGTCTTGGATATGAACAAAGAAATGGAGCAAATTCCAAAGTTGAGGAGACAAGGGCAAAAGTTCCAAGAACAAATTGTGTTTCAAGTTCACCTCTTCAAGAAGGCTATAAAGGTGAAAGTTCAAGAACTTTTGTTGAAAGTTCAATCCCTCCAGCATGCAAGGCTTGTGTTCAATATGAATGCAAATGTGTGAAACGAAAGAGTTGTGACATCGATGAGGACAATAACATTGTTGTTGGTCTTCAAAGGAGATCTTGTAACTCTTCAAATTCACCTCCTCAAAGAGGCGATAAAGGTGAATGTTCAAGGTATAATTCTTCTTATCATTCAGTTGCTTTTGATTATGTTAAGCATGATAAATTTGTATGTAAAAATGGAAGAAAAAATCCATGTACATATTGTGGTTTTTATAACCATCATATTTCAAAATGTTGGAAAAGATTGACCGCTTTCAGGAAACTTTACAAGCAAAGACAACTTGAAAAGAGGATGCAAAAGATTTGCACTCATTGTCAGAAGAGGGGTCATCTCATTGACCAATGTTGGACATTGCATCCAACCACTCATCCACAACACAAGAAGCATATGGATAAAGAGATTGGAAAGAATGGAAGAGGAGATTCCATCATCGATGTGAGTCAAGATGATTCACAAGAGGATGATTTTCAGCAGAAAAAGTCACCGTTGAGTTGGCTTGGTAAGAAATGGTTGGATTTCTTGAGCAAGTAAGGCTTGCAATTTTCTGTTGTAAATGCACTTTTCAGCATTATGTGTGCATTTATGTTGAGAGTATGACAAGGTGCAGTAGTTTATCACAACTTGTATGATGCAAGTTGCATGTGAATGCAATTCGTTTGAAGGCATTTTTGTTGTTGCACAACTTCGCCAGGAGGATGTAAAAGATGGGTATCATGTTCACTTGTTACAGCCATGTATCCTTTTCATGTTCAGCTCTTATGTACCCACATGTTTTTGGGTTTACGTACTTATGTTTGTACTCGAAGGAGACTTGAAGAGCTATGCACATGCATGTGTTTTTCTGTATGTGTAAGCAGTGAACCTGGTGATAGTTCATCATGAATGACTCATGATTGTAACATGATTGTGTATCATGTTTGTCGACTTGTCATTTTGGGAAGGTTGATATCTTTCAAATGAGTCTCGACTGGTGTTGATGATTGTCTGACAACTATGTTGTGTCGATCATGTTTTTCGACTTATGTTTAGTCGATGGTGTTTGTTGGGGTATAAGTCAATTTTGAGTACACCAAGATGTAGGAAAATGCCATGTACTTTGATGAAGTACAAGATGCGACCATTTGCTTGAAGAGAAAAAAGAATTTGTTGGCATCATTTTCAGTCTTGTATAAATTTGTTTTCAAGATTGATGGTTTTCTTGGCTTGTGACAAGATGTCGTAGGAAAGTTTTTGCAGCCATTGGAGAGCAGATTGTGTTGACGCCAAAGAGTGTGCAAGAGGGACTTGATTCTTAGTGGGAAGGTTGGCAGTCTTTGAAGCACAAAGAGAATAGTGGGTCAGCAACAACCAGAGAACAATAGTTGAAGGACATAGTCAGTTGCAGTGCAAGGCATGTCAAAGTATCCAGGTGATTGTCAAAAGATTTTTCAAGTATAATCAGTTGATAGAACTTGAAAGCAGAGGAGTATTGAATCTCAAACAGATAATCATCAGCTTTTGTGGGTCCAAAATCCTTTCAGTGGGAAGGCGTGGTCAAAATCTGGACCAGGGGTCAAAATTTAGCTCAAAAAACAAAGTTCTCGGAATTGCCTCAAAACGAACGAGTGTGTAACCCTCATCGTCACGAACCCAACGCAACTCATTTGGGTTCGAACGAACGTCAGGAGCGAGAGATATCACGTTCTGTTCAAATTTACAAACAGGCAAAAAAAAGGGTTGCTGACTGTACAGTCTATACAGTCTGTACGGACGCTGACATGGCAGGCCGTATGACACTTGGTAGACAGGAATTCAGATAGTTGGCAGGTGACTTAGCATGTTTGGCAGCGAATGGAATGATGACACGTGGCCCAGTCAATGGCCGCCATGTGTCATCCATTTATTGGTTTAAAACTTATGTCGTTGGCTGGAGTCGACCCCGCGACCTCCGGGTAGGGGCAAAGACTTGGCAAAGAGCACCCAACCGGTGCACCACCAGTTGTTCCTTGTTATATATATGGTGCAATATATATATATATATATATATATATATATATATATATATGTTTGTATATGCGTTCGGTTTGGGGCGCGACCAGGCCGGGGCTTAGCCCCAACCCTTGGTCACACAATATGTCACATATAACCCACATCTATATCATATGGACACGCACACGCAGTTGTGTTTGTTCCAATGGTTATATCAATGACCCGCCATTTTGCGTTTGACCATTATCTTATGTAACGGGAGCCTATGTTAATGCTAGCGCGTGAACGCATGGGTCATACAACCTGGCCCTTGACGGTTATGGGCTAGGTGCACCCGTAACTATCCTACAGTTTGCATGGTTCGTGTGGTTGTGCCTGTTGCTAGGTTTCTACGCTAAAATATGCATGTGGGCTAGGTTAGAGCACACAAAGGTGCGTTTTGGCGAACCAGAGACAACAAGCTTGAAGGAAGAGAATGGCAGGAGGCCTATCTTCTTCATTTTTTGGCCAAATGAGGTGTCATAAAATCCCAGTTAGGGGTTTTTGGACGTTCTGAATCCATTGATAGTGTTTTCAAAGCCATTTGAAGACTTCTTTTGCAGGTTTTTAACGATTGAAGTTTCAGGAAGCTCTAGGGAGCTTGAAGCCCTCATTGTTTGAGGTCATGCTCAGATGAGCCTATGTTTGTTTTCTATGATTGAATAATCATTTTTGGCTAATTGTTATGCTCTAAACACTTTGGGATAGGTTTCAGATCCATTTGAGGACTTTTACAGGTGTTTTTTCCAAAGAGAAGCTCATGGAAGCTTAAGGCCACATGTAGAAGAGGTCATGCCCGGATGAGCCATGATCCGTTTTCAGAGTTTTATTAGTCATTTTTGGGGTTTTTATGTATTATGAACCCAATGGTACAGTCGGAATTTCCATTGGATTTGAGCAGTAGCTTGTAAAAGAATCTTTGACAAATTAATCCCAGAGAGCCAAGTCCATTGATGGAGGCTCAAGGAGATGTAGCCCAGAGAGGGGTGAACTCCTTTATCATGTTGTTCTTGTTGTGAGTGTTTGCTGGTTATTATTTGCTGCAAGTTAATATTTGTTGTTGTATTTATGAAAAAAACTTATTTAATCTTGCAAAGACCTCACACATAACCATTTAAAAGAAGCATGAACTTAATAGATAATTCATCTTGCATATTTTAACACATGGAGCAAGGTCCTGTAAAGTTTATTTTAATGAAGTAGAGGGTGCTTGCATAGCATAACAGGTCATCCCACTATTTTCAGATCATGGTCACATATAGTGGGCACATGAGATAAACGTGAAATCCTATGGATTTAATCCAACGGTACTGGTTAATTGGAAACTTGATCGAAGGGTTACTGTTTCACCTCATAGGTAATCTATCAATTATGATTCAGTTAGCAGAACTGAATCATGATTCTTGGACGGTTGGTGACTCAGTTGTTGATGCATTTTCTTGGAGATTCAAGGTGTAACTAAAAAGGTGGTATAGGAAAAAATGGACAAGCAATGACTATGGATGGTTGGTCGTTCTGAATGAAAAATGAGTTGAACTGTAAGAAAAGGGAAAATTACAGTATGCGCAGTGTGAGACCGACAATATGCACAGTGTAAGATAAAACTGAGAGATGAGTAATAGATGAGGAATAGACATATGCAAGAGAAGAGTTGCAGAATAGCTTGAAGCAGAGAAAAATTGCAGAACAGATAGAGGAAGAGAAGAATTGCATAATAGTTAGAAGCAGACCAGATTTACAGAAAAAAGAAGAAGTGGTAAGAATTGATTTATCTGTGTTGTTAGTTATTCAATCATTTATTTATAATCAGGGTGGTAGGGAGGTTCTAGGGAGGACAGTTGTCCTCAGAGGTTCAAGTGGGTGCTTGAACATAGGGAGTTGTAGCTTCCATATGTAGCCAGAGAAACCAAGGTGGCAGGGTGGTGCAAGGGAGAACAAGTGTTCTCTGTTATACAGTTTGGAGCCTATGTAACTGAAAGTTGGTGCTTCCATCCAGTTGGTGCTGGAACATTATGGGAGTTGGTTCTTCCTTTTAGTGGGTGCTAGAGAAACCAGAGAGTTGGTGCTCTCAAACAATTTGGATTTTGTAAAACAGAGGTAGTAGCCTCACATTGAGTTGGTTTTCAATTATAGATGATGTACAGAACTTAAAATACCGCCTATCATTTCGAAGAAGAAGAGGTTTTCTCCCTTTATGGGTTTCCTCATGAAAATCTATCTCTGTGTATATCTTATGTGTGATTGATGCTCATTATTTATGTTGTTCATATGGTGTATAATATTGATGGTCACTTGATGAAAGATTAAAAATGGTTTAATAGACTTAATATTGTTTAAGCACAGTAATAACTGATTCACCCCCCCTCTCAGTTGTCTTAGTAATTTCAACAATTGGTATCAGAGCTGGTTCCTTTTATTTAAAGGTATATCTATAAGCTTAAACATGACAAGTCATGAAGGGACTTTAGCCAGTAAGCCTCCTCTATTTGATGGAACATTTTTTTCCTTTTGGAAGGTTAGAATGAGAACATACCTAATGGCCTTAGGTGCTAATGTTTGGGATGTAGTAGAGACAGGATATACAAAGCCTGTTGTGCTGGCTTCCAAGGATGATAAGTTAGAATTTAGCTTTAATGATAAGGGAATGAATGTTATCTTGAATGGACTTGTAGAATCCGAGTTTGTAAAGGTGATGCATCTTCAAACTACCAAAGAAATATGGGATAAACTTATTAGCAGCTATGAAGGAAATGAGAAAGTAAAACATGCCAAACTTCAAACATTTAGGTTGAAGTTTGAACAACTAAAGATGATTGAAGATGAAACAGTTAGAATGTATTTTTTAAGAGTTGAAGAACTTGTGAATGCCATGAAGGGTCTTGGTGAGAAGATTGAAGAATCAATTTTAGTTCAGAAAATTTTAAGATCTTTGCTTGATAAATTTAATCGAAAAGTCTCTGCAATAGAAGAACTAAATGATCTTAAAACTCTATCCATTGATCAACTCCTGGAAAATTTAACTGCATACGAAATGAGAATCAACAAAGATAAATCCATTACTAGAGAAGCATCTTTTAAAGAAGACAAGAATACTGATTCAGATTTAGATGATATTGAGGCAAAATTTGTGAGAAGGTTAAAGAAAGGATCAAGAAAATATCAAGGGAAGCTTCCCTTCAAATGTTTTAACTGTGGTAAGATAGGTCATTTTGCATCTAAGTGTCCCCATCAGAAAAAGGACCATAAATATGATGATGAAAAGAAGTACAAATTCAGGAAATATAGTAAAAAGAAAAGTTCGTGTGCAAATAATGACAATTCCTCAGAAGACATAGATAGTGATTCATCATGTGAAGACAAAGTGAATGATTTTATGCTTATGGCTATGGGAGATCTTGATGATGAGAACATAGGAGGTGAAATGAATGATGAAGAAGCTATGGTGGATATGGAAGGTGAATTAATTAGTGCTTTGGAAGAAATTGACAGACTCAGATGTAAGAAGAGAAAACAAAAACAGTTGTTGATGCAGTTTAAAATGAATGGTGAAAAACCTGATGAAAAATTTTCTCTACTAAAAGTGGAGTTAGAAAAGGTAAAGAAAATAGAAGACATACTGAAACAACAATTGTCAGAGAAGAAAGCGAGGAAGAAGAGATAGAAAAAACCAGAAAAGAAATGGAGAAGTTTAAGGCATTGTATCATCAAAATCTGTCAAGTATTAAAGCTTCAGAAGAATTAACTTTCATTCTAAATCAGCAGAGGAATCCAAAGTTGAAAGTCAGCTTGGGTTATGAAGAAGGATCAAGTAGTGATCATTCAAGTAATACAGAACCCATCAAGTTTGTCAAAACTACAATCATTGACAACAACCACTCTGCAGAAACAAAGAAAGAAAATCAGCCACCAAGAAGGAATGAAAGAAAAAGTACCAGAACCGAATCTGTAGATCAAAGAAATAACACACACATTTTTTGATCAAATAAATCATCAACATGGAAGAAATCGACTACAACCTTTTTCCAGGTGCAAATGTTTTTTCTATGGTTATTGTTTTTTCTGCTCTAATTTTGGTGACAAAGCTATAAAATGTTCTTTAAGATTTAGATATGAACAATAAAGATATTCAACGAATAACCATCTTCCACAAAAAAGATCGAGACAACCAAGCAACAAACAACCTCAGACTATAAATCATGCGATGGCTGGGAAAAGGACGTAGGTTAAGCATAACAATAGTTATGAGCATAAAAATCGCTATGATCTTCTATTTAGTGAACCGGAATGTTACATCTGTCATAACTATGGACATAACACTGCAAATTGTCGCTTAAGGAATTACAAGCCAGATTTGATCCCCACTGTTGAAAACATCAAGGTTTGGAAGAAGAAAGCAGGACAAGTGTGGACTAGTGTTATTAGCCCAAAGACAAAAGAATCGCTAGTATATTGACAGTGCATGTTCCAAACATATGACTGGAGACAAAAGTAAGTTTCTAACTCTAAGTGAAAGCAAATCAGGGAATGTAACTTTCGAAAATGATGCACCAGGAAAAATAAAAGGTAAATGAATGGTAAGTTTGAGTAATGGCAAAGAGAAAGCTCAAGATGTGTTGTTTGTAGAAGGTTTGAAACATAATTTTCTTAGTGTCAGTTAAGTCTGTGACCGAGGATGTGAATTATTTTTTACCTCTAAAGACTGTAGAATAAAATCTATGAATTCAGGACAACTAGTTGCAAAAGGGATAAGAACAAAAAACAATGTCTATGTGTTAAAAGAAGAAAAAGAAGAATGTCACTTAAGCAAGCATGATGAAATTTGGTTGTGGCATAGGAGACTTGGACACCTAAATTTTGATCATATAATCAATCTCAGAAACAATGGGGCAGTAAAAGATCTTCCGAAGATATCAAATCCATACGACTCTGTTTGTAAACCTTGCCAGATAGGAAATATTACTTGCACTCTGTTCAAATCTAAAAAATTTCCTTCAACAGAAAAACCTCTCCAGTTAGTACATATGGATTTATGTGGACCATCAAGGAAAGAAGGTATAGGAAAAGAAAATTATTTTATGTTGATTATTGATGATTATTCTAGACTAACATGGGTTGCCTTTTTGAAGGAAAAATCTGAAGCATTTGGAAAATTCAAAGTGTTTAAGGCTCTGACTGAGAATCAAACAGGAAAAAGATTAAAGGCAATAAGGTTTGATAGAGGAGGAGAGTTTAGTTCATGGAACTTCAAAGAGTTCTGTGATAAACATGGGATCAAAAGAGAGTACACAATTCCAAGGACTCCACTACAAAATGGAGTTATTGAGAGGCAGAATAGATCAGTACAACAAATGGCAAGATCAATGATGAATGAAAGGAACATAGCTCAGACATATTGGGTGAAAGCAATTCATACAGCTGTTCATATCCTTAACAAATCTCACCTCAGGCCACACAGTGACAAGACTCCTTATGAACTATGGTTTGGAAGACTTGCTTCAATCAAGAATTTTAAAGTCTTTGGGAGTAAATGTTATATCAAGAACAATGATGAAAATATTGGCAAATATAATGACAGGGTTGATGAAGGTATCTTATTGGGTTATGCTACAAACAGTAAAGGGTATAGATGTTACAATAAGAGGCTACATAAACTAGTTGATTGTATAGACATAAAGGTTGATGAAGAAATCTCAGTCAGAAATGTAAGCAGTGTTGAACCAAGCAGAGAAGATATAGTTGAAGATGAAGATGAAAAGGCCCAAGGATTAGAAAGAGAAGAATCTAAATCATATGTAGATACAAATACTCAGGATGACATAAATTAGCAGAAAGAAACAAACTCACCTCTCAGAATTGTTAGAAAGAATCATCCTGAAAATCAGATAATTGGGGATATAAATAAAGGAGTTCAGACAGGAAGGAAATTGATTAAAGACTTAGAACAATCTCATGTTGCTTTTTTATCTATGATTGATCTTAAATTTTTTTATGAAGCCAGCCAACATGATTATTGGATTAGAGCTATGAATGAAGAGCTTGATTAGATTGAGAAGAACAATACTTGGGATCTTGTCCCTAGACCTGAAGATAAGAATGTAATAGGTTCAAAATGGGTGTTCAAAAATAAAATGAATGAAAAAGGACAAGTTGTTAGAAATAAAGCTAGATTGGTCTGTAAAGGGTATGCACAAGTTGAAGGTCATGACTTTGATGAAAATTTTGCACCAGTGGCAAGATTGGAAGCCATCAAAATGTTCCTTGCATATTCATGCCATAAGAACTTTAAAGTGTACCATATGGATGTTAAGTCATCTTTTCTTAATAGAGATCTAGAAGAAGAAGTATATATTGAGCAACCTGAAGGATTCTCATTGACAGATAATCCTAATTATGTTTGCAA
Source organism: Picea engelmannii (assembly GCA_009831015.1). NCBI lineage: Eukaryota > Viridiplantae > Streptophyta > Pinopsida > Pinales > Pinaceae > Picea > Picea engelmannii. Next base: position 931,755 of record ML788682.1, on the reverse strand, counting down.
GATAAAGAAGCCATTATATGGATTGAAACAAGCACCACGAGCTTGGTATTATAGACTGGACAAATTTTTACAAGACAAAGGGTTCAAGAAAGGTATTGTTGACAACAATCTCTACATTAAGTTTGAAGGTGATAATCTACTAGTTGTTTTGGTTTATGTAGATGATATTATTTTTGGTTGTACTAATGAATCATTTGTCCAGTGGTTTTCTAACTCTATGCAAACAAAGTTTGAGATGTCCATGATAGGAGAACTGTCATATTTTCTTAGTTTAAAAGTAATTAGAGTTCTGCAGGAATATTTATCTCTCAAGAAAAATATTTGAAAGAGATGTTGAAGAAATTTCAGATGGAGGATTCCTCTCTTGTTAGTACACCTATGGTGGTTGGTTGAAATCTTAGTAAAGATGATATGTCACCCGATGTTGATCAAAGGACATATTGATCAATGATAGGTAGTCTTATGTACATCATAGCTTCTCATCCTGATATAATGCAAGTTGTTGGAATGGTAGGTCGCTATCAGTCTTCTCCTAAACAGAGTCATCTAGTAGCAGTAAAAAGGATATTCAAGTACTTGAAAGGTACAATAAATTATGGTCTATGGTATCCCAGAAATCAGAACTTTCAGTTAACTGCTTATTCATATGTCGATTGGGAAAACTGTGTTGATGAGAGAAAAAGCACCAGTGGAGGAGCATTCTTTCTGGGTGACTCATTAGTAGCATGGCTTATTAAAAAGTAAGGATCCATTTCATTATCAACTACAGAGGTAGAATACATTGTTGCTGCTAATTGTTGCACACAAATTTTATGGATGATACAAACTCTTGCAGATTTGGAGGTAACTTACACTGATCCCATTCCACTTCACCGTGATAACACCAGTGCCATCAGTCTCTCTAAGAATCCTGAACTTCATTCAAAATCTAAGCACATACCAATAAAATACCATTTTCTCAGAGAACAAGTTACAAACAAGATTGTTCAAGTGAATTATATTCCTTCCACAGAACAGATAATTGATATCTTTACTAAACTGTTAGCAGCGACCCCTTTTGGATATCTTTGTCAAAATTTGGGGGTTATAAATTCTTTCGCCTAATCTGTTCACTTGATTAGGGGGAGTACTTATTGAATATCTGTTGTATTTCTAAGTTGCTCATAGTTGACAGGGGGAGTATGTACTGTAGCAGCTCAGGGGGAGCGTGTTTCTTCTTTGACATTGATGTCAAAGGGGGCGAAAGTGTGGTAAATTTCAAGGATGCTATAGTGGTGGTAATTTCAAGGATGCTACAGTGGTATAGTTGCATGTTTTTTCAAGGATGATACAGTGGTGGTAATTTCAAGGATGCTACAGTGGTATAGCTGCATGTTTTTCAAGGGGTTTCCATCAATGCCAAAGGGGGAGATTGTTGGTATGTTTTTAGATAGAGGTAGAGTATGTATGTTTGTCATTGATGGTGAAGATCAACATGATCAGTAGCGTAGAGATAATGGAAATATCAGCAGTATAAGCTCAGAAGGAGGAAAACAATCAAAGCACGACAAAGGTGGAAAGATCAACAGTGTAAACCCAGAAGGAGGAAAATAGTCAAAGCACGACAAAGATTTCGTTTTATAGTTTTGCAGATTGCGAAATCAAAAGGAAAGAGGTTCAAACTCACGATATGTGAAATCGCGATAACAATCCTGACCGTTGGAGTCATAGGACACGTGGAAAGCGATTGGAGTTTCATTGACTTTCACATTGGAGGAGTCAATGGAGCATGGTGTGGGAACTCGTGATATGCGAGATCACAAAAATATTTGGACCGTCAAATCATCGAGATTGTGGATCATTGATCAGGCATGATGAAGGCCCGTGAATTTGAAAAATCATGATAAGATCTTGACCGTTGATTCAAGAAGGACACGTGGTGAAATTGTGATAATATCTGGACCATTGGTTCCATAGGACACATGGAGAAAGATCATCGTTTTGCTGGCTGGAAATTCAAAGGAGTGAAGTGCTCGTTTGATTGGCAAGTGGTCATATCTCATGGTCACATTGTCAAGAGCTAGAGAGCAGAGCTAAAGAAGCCAAGATCTATTTTGGAGTTAGTAACATGGAGAGTCGAGAGGACTCATCATAGAATACCCGAGACGTGAAAGTGCAAAATGCATTTTCGAATAAGGCTGTGGTCACAACCAATGGTTACATCTGTAGAAGATGGAGGAAGAAGCTAGCAGTGTTAAGCTCCATCTTGGTGTCTTGGCGATCGCAAATTGGAGTATCAAGAACCTTCATCACAAGAATCGTGATATGCGAGATCGCGATGACATCTGGACCATCAGATCATTGGAGATATTGACCATTGATCAGGCTTGATAAAGTTCATAAGTTTACGAAATACGAAGCACCTTTTGGCACAGCCTGTGGTCACTACTGGTGGTCATGTGAGGGGAAGAAGCTAGCGGTGCTAAGCTCCATCTCAAAGTTTCAGTGATTGCAACTTGGAGTGTCGATATCCTTCATCACAGGAATGTCGAGATGCGAAATCGGGAAATTCAAATTATGTTTAGCGCTTGATCACAACTAGTGGGCATATGAGATAAACATGAAATCCTGCAAATTTAATCCAATGGTACTGGTTAATTGGAAAATTGATCGAAGGGTTACTGTTTCCCCTCACAGGTAATCGATCAGTTACGATTCAGTTGGCAGAATTGAATCATGATTCTTTGATGGTTGGCGACTCAGTTGTTGATGTGTTTTCTTGGAGATTCAAGGTGTAACTGAAAAGGTGGTATAGGAAAAAATGGAGAAGCAATGACTGTGGATGGTTGGTTGTTCTGAATGAAAAATGAGTTGAACTGTAAGAAAAGGGAAAATTACAGTATACACAGTGTGAGACCGACAGTATGCACAGTGTGACCGACAGTATGCACAGTGTGAGATAAAACTCAGAGATGAGTAATAGATGAGGAAGAGACAGAAGCAAGAGCAGAGTTGTAGAACATCTTGAAGCAGAGCAGAATTATAGAACAAACAGAGGAAGAGAAGAAATGTAAAACAGTTAGAAGCATACCAGATTTATAGAACAAAGAAGAAGTGGTAAGAATCGATTTATCTGTGTTGTTATTTATTCAATCATTTATTTATAATCAGGGTGGTAGGGAGGTGCTAGGGAGGACTGTTTTCCTAAGAGGTTTAAGTGGGTGCTTGAACATAGGGAGTTGTAGCTTCCATCTGGTTGTAGCCAGAGAAACCAGGGTGGCAGGTGGTGCAAGGGAGAACAAGTGTTCTTTGTTATACAGGTTGGAGCCTGTGTAACTGGAAGTTGGTTCTTCCATCTAGTTTGTGCTAGAACATTAAGGGAGTTGGTGCTTCCTTCTAGTGGGTGCTAGAGAAAGCAGAGAGTTGGTGCTCTCAAACAAGTTGGATCTTGTAAAATAGAGGTAGTAGCCTCACATTGAGTTGGTGCTCAATTATATATGATGTACAGAACTTAAAAGACTGTCTATCATTTCGAAGAAGAAGATGTTTTATCCCTTTATGGGTTTCCTCGTTAAAATATGTCTCTATGCATATCTTATGTGTGATTGATGCTCATTATTTATGTTGTTCATATGATGTATAATATTGATGGTCACTTGATGAAATATTAAAAATGGTTTAATAGACTTAATATCGTTTAAGCACAGTAACAACTGATTCACCCCCCCTTCTCAGTTGTCTTAGTAATTTCAACACACCATCCTTGCCGACAATATGACCCTTGTAGTCCACTTCAGAGGCATGAAAGGCACATTTGGATTGTTTGAGGAAAGTTGGTGCTTAGAGAGTAGATGGAGAACTTGATTCACATGGGAGAGATGGGATAACCAAGTTTTACTATAGATGAGAATATCATCAAAGAATACTAAGATTAAATGATGAAGAAAAGGATGGAAGACATGATCCATAAGACTTTGGAAAGTGGAAGGATAATTACACAATCCAAAGGGCATTACAAAGAATTCATAATGACCCTCATGAGTGTGAAATGTCATCTTTGGAATTTCTTCATATTTCATACGGATCTAGTGGTAGCCAGAATGTATATCCAATTTGGTGAAGTACTGAGCACCACTCAATTCATCCAAGAGGTCATCAATGACCAGAATGGGGAATTTGTCTTTGATTGTGAGTTTGTTAAGGGAACAAAAACTAGGACACATGTGCCAAGTACCTTTTTTATTGAGTACCATGACCACATGGTAAGAATAGGGGCTAATACTGGGACGAATAACAACAAATTCTAGTAATTCATGAACAATTTTCTCAATTTCATTCTTCTGGGCAAAGGGATGACGATAAGGATGAACATTGGGAGGAAAACTATCGAGGATGAGAAGGATGGAATTATCATGGACTCCACAGGAAGGGGGAAGTGATTAGGGGGTGTTAAAAAAAACTTGGTGGCTGGAGAGGATGGATTGGAGGTCGGGATGCATAGAAGGTGTTTCAACAACATTAATAGAGTGGAGTTGGGATATAATTCCTAAATGACCTTTTTTGAGGAGAGTTTCCATGTGATGGGAACTAATGATCGTAGCAGATCCTGTTGTGATGCCTTAGAACTTATATTGTTGTCCCTCCTGATGGAATTGCATGGTTAAGTCCTTAAAATCCATGAGAATGGGGCCTAGAGCGTGTAACCATTTGGCACAAAGAATAATGTCACAACCACCCATGTCTATAACAAACATATGGGATTTCAGGTGATACTGACCAATTTGGAGGTGCACATTTTTACATCGTCCCCCACATTTCATGGAACCACCATTGGAAATCATGATTTGAAAATTATTGAAAACACAGATGTAACAATTGACTTATTGGGAAATGCGGGGATGAATAAAGTTAAAAGTGGTACCATTATCCACAAGTATGATGGATTTCCTATTTTTGATGTAACCAATTAATTTGAGAGTCTGGGGAGCATAAACTCCAGTGAAATCATCGGTTCAACATCAGGTGGGTCAGAGGGTGGGGGAGGTCAGAGGGTGGTGGTAGTTCCTCCATAGACGAAACACCAACATCATCTTCAGAAATATCCTCAGTCATAGACATAAAAAAAAATTGTTCCTTACACTTGTGCTCAGGAAAATATTTGTCATAACAATTATAGAAAATACCCTTGAGTTTACGTTCAACCATTTCAACCCTGGTTAATTTCTAGATCTTGAGGGGAGTGGCAGGAGGGGAAAAATTTGTGGGTTTAAGGCGAGGAGAAAAGGAGTTTTTGCGGGTCTGGGAGGAGACAATCTACTGGTATTCCTTGGTTCATTGAGTAGATTCCAACTAAGTCTATGGTCGTGCCATGAGAATATGGGCGTGAATTTCATCTTTGAAGCCACTTATAAAGAATTCCATAAATAATTCATCTGACATGCCCTCCGTTCTGAAATCCAAGTGCTCAAATGCAAAAATAAAGTATTCCACTGTCCCAAACTACTTGAACTTGGTAAAATGACCTAAATGGTGGGTGTCAGAGTCAAAATAGTCATAAAGTTCGGCCACAAACTATGTCCAAGAAAGATACCCTTGACGTGCCTTTTTTTTCCATTTCCAACATTCCGGATCCAGATGAAGGACACCATAATGAAACTTGTATAAATCATTAGTAATACCATGCAAAGAGAAATATGTTCTGTTTGGGTGACCTAGCTGGTGGGATCCAATCCATAAACAAATTTCACCTAAATACTAGGAGGGTGGAGGTCTCAAGAAACGTGGTTAGTATGAGGACCTTGGTAATGGGAAGAGTCATGGTCATCCTGATAAGAGGGTTGTTCAGAAGAGGAGGGGCTATGTGAATGACCCATAAAGTGTTTTTTGAGGTCTTCAAAGTATGAACATTGTTCCTTGAGGATCACAATATCTAAATTGATTGTACTAAGGTTGGCATTGATAGTATTGATGTCTTCCTGGTTCTGGTGGTTCTCAACAATCAAGATATTGAGTTCTTGGGCTCTGGTGGTATCCATTTGGGAAAATGGTATAGGGGAAACAAAATAGTTCTAGAGGGGTGGGTGGGACCACTGCGTAGAAAGGTGTCAAATGATAGGTACCACTATGATTAGGGAGAAAAGGGAGATCCAATGGGATAGTGGCCAAATAAGGGTGTTGAGGAAGGGTCAGTTCCACAAAACATTTTATATTAATAATGATAGGTATCACTAGAATCGGGGTGAAGAGAGGAACCTCATGGGATTGGTCCCAAATAAGTGTGTTGGTGGGACCACTATACTTAATTTTTTTTACTCTTGCAGAGTTATACTCTGGCCTGAATAATATTGCAGTGACCATCTTGTCTGTTCTATTTTTATTTCCCTCCTAAGGGTTAGGGTATTCAAGGGTTCTACAGACAAGGGATTTCCCTATGCTATAGCTCTATGATATACGTGTGGGGTCCAACAATAGTACTCAGCCAAATATCTTAGGGCACCAACTAAGGAGGCTAGACTATGCCCTTAGTCGTACTACCTAACTACCTAGGTACTAGAGAGTATCTTCCCGAGTGCTATTCTCAGTGGCACTATAACATTCAAGAGGCCAATCGATTTATCTATGAAGGGCTTCAAGAGATCTAGGTTGATCTATATATAGGTGTTTTCTGATGTGCTACAACTCAAGGGGGTACCAACATGGGTTACAAGGGTGGCCAACAAATGTGTGCTTAAGTAACACTTGTATTTCCTATGTGTATGAATCCCCGACCGTGGGTTTATGTGCGTGACGATAGATCTCTATAGATTTAAGATGTCAGAATGCGTCTCTACCCTAAATAAATTTAACCCACAATTTTTTGTTGAGGGAGGTGCTCTGATACCACTTGTAGTATTACAGTTATAAAATAGTATGCAAAACAGAAATAATTAGCTAGAAATGGTAGAGAAATAATGATATAACCAAAACAATACCATAATAACACGAGAATAATACCAGAATAACACCAGAAAGAGCACTTTGATTATTGAGAGAAATGTTCACTTTCCTCTTCGAGGGGGCAACCTCTAGCAGAGCATAGCTCTATTACAATAATATCCAAGACAAAACTTCTCATACCCTCTACTTCTATTTATACTAAATCTATCTATCCAAAAGAACCATCTAGAGGAAGATCCTTCTAGAAGCGAAAGCTTCTATTAGGTCTTCTGACATTTGATTTATTCTTCCTTATTTCTGGTATTATTCTCATAAAGTGAGTTTTTCAAGGTTGTCTCTATCATCTAATGTTGAGATATTGGCATCATATCTCATAGGCAATGATCTCAACACTTTCTGAACAATATATCTATCTTCTACTTTTTCTCCCAATTCTATGACTGAGTTGACTATCTTGTCTACTCTCTGAAGATATTTTGCAATATTTTCTTCTTCCTTCATCTTTATATTTTCAAACTTTTCTCTACGTTTTTTAATTTTGGTTTGTTTTACCTTGTTATATCCTTCATAAGTAACTTTAATTTTGTCCCATAAATCTTTGGTTGATTTGCAGTGCATTATTTTTACAAATAAATTTATGGATAATCCACTTAAAATGGAATTAAAAACCCTTGAATTGTCATTGCATAACTTCTTTGCAACAACATCAATTTGTGGGGAAGATGGTGCATTGTAGCCATCTCTACATATTTCCAAATATCAAATCCAAGTGCCATTAGATGACTCTTCATCCTTATTCTCCAAAAAGCATAGTCACCTCCTTTGAACAATGGTGTTATTTTGGATGGCATTCCTTATACCTTCCAATGGTTAGAATATGGTGAGGGAACCTTTCTATGATACAAATTATTGGAAATACTGAGAGGGGGGGGAAACCAATATTACCTTTTATCCAATTAGTATTTCTTTTAAAAATAGTTTCAACCAAAACAATAAATTAACAATGAATTTAAAAATAATTAATTATTTATCAATAATAATTGCAATGTTTATATAATAAAAAGCTATGAGTGTGAAGGAAACCAATCCATTTTATAGAGCCAACTCTAGGAGACACAAATCCCCTTCCTTTTCTGAGCACCTACTGAAGGAAGTTGTAACTCCCTGCTTCTTCAAGCACCAACTTCAAAGGAGGCTCCAACCCCCTGATTTCTTCAAGCACCAACTTGAAAGGAGGCTCCAACCCCCAGATTTATTCAAGCACCAACTTGAAAGAAGGAACCAACCCTTTGGTTGTTTCAAGCTTCTATTTGAAGAGGACTATAGTCCTTCCTAGCTCCTCCCTTCCACCCTCACTCTGTAATTTTTATTTTTAGTCTCATATATTCTAGTGACTCTATTTCAAGTACAATCAGATATCTCTTGAGTCACACTTTCATTCTTCATTCTGATGGGTTTATATATATTACCAAATGGTGTGCATTATTCAACCATTGTGTCTCTTCAATGAATCAATGTGCCTATTCATTAACAATAGATTGTTATTGAAATTAACTTGAATTGACTTCAAATACCCCTTTAAATTAATTAGGTTTAGTTCTTTCTTATGTCAACATTCCTTATGGAATGATCTATCTGAGAAATCCTTAAATAAATGACTAAGACTGTCAATTTCCTCATTACACAGAGATCTGGTTTCATCAAAATGTGGCTACCATTGGATCATTATCAAGATTAAATCTTGATCGTTGATTTCCGCACCTGACTGTTTTGGGAACCTAGGCACTTCCTTCAACCCATTTCTAGGGAATTTGACTTAGGGATATAATTGTGGATTGATTCACAATGGGGCTATGCCTTTCATGTCTCAAAACTTGTCATAATGGGGATGCACATTTCTTGTCTCGGAACTTGTCGCAATGGGGTTGTATCTCTCATGTATCAAAACTTGTCACAATGGGGCTGTGTCTCTCATGTCTCAGCCCTTTTACAATGGGGATACACTTGTCACATATTGAAACTTGTCACAATAAGGCTATGCCTCTCATGTCTTGGAATTTATCATAATGGGGATTCCCCTCTGGTGTCTTGGAACTTGTCACAGTGGGGTTATGCCTCTCGTGTCTTGAAAATTATCACAATGAGTATGCACCTCTCATTCCTAAAAATTGGTCGCAATGGGGCTGCATATCTTCAGAACTTGTCATGATGGGTTTGTGCCTCTCATGTCTAGAAATGTGTCGCAATGGGGATGTGCCTCTCGTATCTCATAATTTTTGGAGTTTTATTTGTCCAAAATGAGGAGAGAAACCTTCTAAGAAGGTCAACAGGTGTGTTTACTGACATCTCTTGGTTACATTAGCAATTACAACCAGTGGTTTTTCATAACACACCGTGGGACTCAACAAAGTGGTTCCAATACTACTTCCATTTCACACACAGTATGTTAGATGGAAGAAGTGCAATACATATACCACCTTAGAATATTGTTCAATGGATCGATCTTTGTGCGATGCAATGATTTTTTTCCTGAGCTTTCATCCTCTGTGATCTCTACGCAATGCATCACTATTTTTCCTAAGCTTGTTACCTGCGCGATATCTGCACGATGTATTTCTATTTCTCTAATCGTGTGTCCTACGTGATCTCTGCACGATGCAACACTATTTCTCTGAGCTTACATCCTATGCAATTTTTGTGCGATGCAACACTATTTCTCATGAGATTGTGACCTACTTGATATCTACGTGATGCAGTGTTATTTCTCTGAGCTTGTGTCATGCACAATCTTTGTGCAATGCAGAGCTATTTCTTTGAGCTTGTGCCCTGTGCCATGTTGACATCAGTGACAACTAGGCTTCCAACACTTGGTTATTCATTTTTCAAAAAAATGGGTTCACACTTCAAAGGACATCATCTACCCTATAATTAAACCATACACAAAGTTTTAACAAATTATGAACATAAGAGTAAAGTTACAAGTGAAAACTCGGAGGCTACGAAATCAAAACTAAATATCTTTTACCTTTGTAAGCAAGTGGGTGACAAACACATTGTTCGGTTCTATATATGTAATTTGAAAAAGGTTTGAAATTTCCCGTGGAAAGAAATAAAACAAAAGATCATTTATAAGTTAACGAAAATAAGAAATTTGATGTTAAATATAATCCTAATCTAAACAAGCATCAAAACAATTTGTATAATGTTACCTCTTGAACCAGTGCATTCATTTAACTTGGGCTTGAGCCACTCTATATCTGTAAAACATAAGAGATTAAACCCCATTACCAGAGATGGTAGAGCTTATGGCTCTAATTCTCAAACCAAAAAAAACAATACACCGAATGGGTGACGGATACAAGTTATGAGTTACAATGCTACAATTAAGACTTGGAGGTATTGTTATAGGTATGATGGAAAAAAAAATTAATGGAACCAAGACATGGCCTCCCAAAATACCTCCTTGAGGATTTCCTTGAACCTTGCATGAATATTAACCAGAGTTTAACAATGATTATTAGGTTATCAATGCCTATGTTAATACAACATAGTTAATGCATGATAATGATGTGCATATATACACTAACTAGTGACAATTGTAGGTATTTAAAATTCTATAAAGTTACCTCTTGGAGGCCCTAAGTGATTTGAATTATTTTTGGCACGAAATTGGAGCGGAGATATAATAAATAAATGTATAGAGATATATCAGATATACAATAATATAACAAATATATATCATATATATAACCATAAACACAGAGATACAATAATGCACAATTTCTATTAATGAGCGAAATGTACAAAACTGTAGAAATACTGAGTGAAAGACTCGGTAGAATGGTGGCATCTTATCTCTAAGAAGAGATGTGATGGCTACACTCATTCACAAAAATATTTTTGTTACAATGAGGCTCCAAAGGCCTTTTTAACATAAATAAAATCCAAAACTCTAACCCTAGAAGATGAAAAGCCAACAATTTTGTGGACCCTATTTTGGGTAGTTTGGTGTATCAACTTCTCGGGGGCGTAACTTTGGCATATGATCTATGTTTGGAGTGCACGATATCTCATTGGAAATGTATTGGCGAGGAGATTCATTTTGAGTATCAATCAAAGCCTTTGGCTATTTTTAAGGTTCTCGATTGTGAAAAAACATCGTTTAGTCCCTCAACATGGCCCCAAAAGTTTAGGACCTGAAAGACTGCTAAAAATAGTAAATTTTCAACAAATTGTTTTGATCTGGCTAGAATAGGTGGGTGGCCATAGATATCCACCTGGATCACCAAGGCCAAGGGCTACAAGTATACAATATTTTTACCAAGAGTGGTTCGATAACCTTAAGAACGTTATGTGGTTATGAAGAGTGGCTTTGTGAATCCAATCAACTATTAACTGCGATATAATTGTAACAAAGAAAATATTTAACAAATTGATCATAAAGGAATAGAGTTGGAAACATTACCAATGATGATATAGGTCATAGATATATAATTTGTTTTAAATATTTGAAACCATTAGGCCATAATAAAATGATTTGTCTTCCTTAAAGAATTCATAATACGATATGGAATTTAGATAATGATAAATAAATATGTAAATGAAAATGAAATATATTTTTTTGTAATTGTAAGTAGCAAATAGATCCAAAGTCAGTTGTAATTTATTTAACAGAAGGAAGAGTAGTGTCTGTTTACCTACGAAGAGGAGAAGTCCCTTATTGTGGTGACAATCATTGGTGCCATTGAATAAGTATCATGTCATGTGATAGCCATGCAATTTGATTTAATAACATTAAGTAATAGTATGTGAAGAACAATTGAAAAATTTTATATAAGGAAAATGTTAATTATAATTACACAAATGTACTTTTAATGATGGAAATTATAAAAAAAAATATTGTATGGGAAGAGTGACATTACAAAGGTCTTGCCATTCTCTAGGGGGTACACTTCTCATTCATGTATACAATGACACACCTCCTATTTCCCTCTAATTCATTTTTCTACCCTCCTATCTGCATTTCTTGACTGCATACACCTTCAATTAGTGGAGCATTGGCTCAATAAACCATCTCTCAACGATATCATAAATTCATAAAGGAGATCAATGTGGTTCGAGGGAAAGTAGGGATTTCTTGGTGGATGATCACAATGGTTTGGTTATTGTTAGCGTCAGAAGTCACTCCTGGATTGCTTGCAGGAGTAGAGCCTGACACCCATCAGTTTAATGTCATGATTTGTTTATGAAGGGGTGATCAAATGGAAGCAAACTCGAAACAATATCGTCTCAGCTCAGAAACTAGGCCAGGCATGCATGGGCAAGTGAGGTCTTAGATAAACTCCAAACAACGAGCTGTAATAAGGGTGAGTAGGGGGAAGACTTGTTCGAGAGGAGTGCAGAGGACTGTCATAAACAACCAGTTCCTAACAGACTATGAAAGATTAAGAGGCAAGATCTTCTTACACTCAAATGTAGGAAACCAAAGAAAACAGTAATGCGACAACAAATCATTTATCGTAACATAACTGTGCTAATCCATGTGAAGCATTCGTTAGTGAACCCTCTGATATAAGACGAAAACACAGATGGAAAAGGAGAACTGTTTGTCATAAAACAAGAAATCTCAAACACAGATGCATAGCCATAGAACTAGAATGATTTTTAAAACCTCACAGTCGGGAGCTTAGCTCTACCATCGATAGATACAAAAATGGAGAAAATGCCTTCATATACTCAGAACAACAACAACAGCGGAATCGAGACATTGCATTGAAAGCTTTGCGTCTGCATGGCTTCTGACAGTCAACATCTACAGTCTCTGAAAGATCGTGCAACTTATGGCAGACGCAATCAAACTCTTGACAGTTCTAGCGGAGAATCGACGTGCCTTTAATTCATTGCCGAGCTTTCCCATTATGGCGGAGGCGATGTCTAACCACCACCAACTGCTTCAATAACTGCTTCATCAGGATTGAGGATGGCCTGGCCAACTCGACACTTATGCAACGTGGGAGACCCTTTTGCGCTACCACCTGGATTAACTGAGTGATATGGTGCATAGACGTGGAGGCCAACGCAAAATATGGGGCACAACAACGGAGTGATGGGGCCAAAACCGCGAGGGGAAAGTAAGAAGCGATGAGGTGTAAGAGAGGCAGCGGAGGAAGACATGTGGCAGAAGTCGATAAGTGGAAGGAGCAAGATACAAGACATGATGGGTGCACATGCGGTGGGAAGTTGTCGTGGAAAGAGGCGGGACACGTGGAAAACGATGGATGGATGGTGAGATGGGAAAGGGATCATATGGGCCAGGAGAGTGAGGAGTGACAGATGTTGGAGGATGAGGAAAGGGAAAAAGGGCGCGAGCCTCATCGCATGGCCAGGAAGAGAACAGATGGCACAAAATATTACATGATAGGGAAGGGGCCCACGATGGTTAGTCACAGAATGACAGAGGATGCCCTGGTTGCTTGTGCGTCGTTAATCAGGACGCTTGAACTATAGCCATCGGAGAGATGCATGTTTGATTCCAGAACCCCCCCTCCACTTAAAGGTAGAAAGGCGGGGGGAGTCCAGAATCACCTCGCGCGCCGTTGATCCGAGCGCTCTGATCTTGACCGTTGAAGAGGTGCACCCCGGATTCTGGACCCCCCTCCTCCGCTTAAAGGTAGAAAGGCGGGGGGCTCCAGAATCCCATCTGCACCGTTGATCTGGGCGCTTTGATCCTTGCCATCCATATTTGGTTTCCTTTTAAACATGGGTGCATTTTCATCTCGAACTTAGGATAAGTGGGTTTTTAACCCATTCTTTACATTCTGACCCCCCTTACAAGAAATATCACTAACATTTGGCTCCATGGGGGATAGAGTCATCCCTGTGATGCTCTAAGAGCTCTTTGTAGATTCAGTGCCTTACTGTTGGGCTATGGAGTCATTTATTAAATTGAAAACAAAACAAAAAACAATATTTACAAAAAACAAAAGAGTCGACGCTCACAAAAAACATTTTTTCAAGAAGTGCCCATTTACTGGGCCACTAAAAAATTCTTTGCCTTCCATATCCTGCAAACTGTAAGTGTTGTTTGAACATACTTCAAGGATATTGAAAGGGCCCAACCAGAGTGGATCAAATTTATTGTGCTTGCCCCTGTCCTGCCTAGGTGCGTCCCATTTGAGTACCAGGTCACCCTGCTCGAATTCTTTATTTCTTCTCTTTCTGTCAAAATCCTGCTAGATCTTCTGCTGATGACTATAAGCCCTATCCATGACCTGTTCTCTGACCTGCTGCACTTCCACCATCTGATGAATCCTTCTGACCACATGGTTAGGTTCTCCTTCAAAGTTTTGAAGGAAATTCTCCACAGATAAGGCGAGTTGAGTGGGGAAAACAACCTCTATTCTGTAAACCAGTTGGAAAGGTGAGACACCCAGGGATTTCTTTGTTGTTACCCGATCAGCCCAAAGAGAAAATTTGAGCTTTGAGTCCCAGGCCCTCTTATTGTCCTCCAGCAGCTTTTTGATAAGCTTGATTAGGCTTTTATTGGAGGACTCTGCCAGTCTGTTTCCTTGAGGATAGTATGGAGTAGAGTGAACCAATGAAATCCCAAATTGTTCGCAGAACTTGACCAGAGGCTCAGACCTGAAGGGGGCGGCATTGTCAGTGAAAATCCTGCTCGGGCAGCCAAATCTGGCTATGATATCTTCCAAGAGGCCGATGATTACTTTGTGAGAAGTGCTCCTGGTGGGGACAACCTCTATCCACTTGGTGAAATAATCGGTTGCAGTGAGGATCCATCTGTGCTGGCCACTTGAGGGAGGATGAATCTCTCCAATGAAATCCAATCCCCACTGCTGAAAGGGTGCCGAAACCACTACAGGATTTAATGGCAGAGATTTGAGCTGTTTCTTACCTGAGAATTTCTGGCATTTGATGCAAGCTCTGACTTCTCTGCAGACATCAGGGAACAAAGTAGGCCAGTAATACCCAGCCCAGAGGATTTTCTGGGCTGTGGTCTTCCAAAAATGATGACCTTCGCAGAGACTGCCATGGAAATCGAACATCACCTTATGGGCTTGCTGCGGGTCCAGACATCTCAATAGTATCCCCAGAGGGTCTTTCCAATACAAGGCTTGGTCAATGAGACAATATCTGACTACTTTGAGCTTTACATCTCTGGCCTTACTTTTTCCCAATCCGTCAGGGGGCTTTAATTCTTGCAGAAAATACAAGATATCCTTGTACCAGGGACATGCTGCTAGTGGTATGATGGTATGAGAATTCTTGCCGGATGACTCGGCTTGCTCATTGATGAAGTTAATCCCCAAATCCTTGCAATTGGATTCAGCCAGCAACTTGGCCAAACCTTGCCCCTTTATCAACTTGGTGGGTTTAATCTCCAGTTCAAATTCCAGGATCTTGGCGATCCATCTACCCCTTCTCCCGTCTATGTCAGGCTGTATAAGAATGTCCTTCACAGAGGTTGAAGGGACATATGCAGTGATATTTGAGTGCAAGACATAGATCCTGAAAGCTTTGAGAGCTTTCACCAATGCATAGGCCTGCTTCTCCATGATCTCGTACCGGAGATCATCATCTCTCAATGCCTTGCTGTAGAAAGAAATAGGTTGCTCTCGCCCTTGATCATTTTTCTGCAACAAGACTGCTACTACCGAGTCACCAGAAGCAAATGAGAAAATCAGGAAATCTTTAGAATAATCAGGACTGATTAGCACAGGTGCCTCAGTCAACGCTCTCTTTATTTGGGCAAAAGATTCCCTGGGTTCAGTAGTCCATTTCACTTCATTTCCCTTCCTGAGCATGGTTGTGATGTGTTTCACCAGCTCGGCAAAGTTTGAGATGAATCTCCTCAGAAAGTTAACCTTCCCCAAAAATGCCTGAACTTCCTTCTTAGACCTGGGAAGTGATAGGGTCTGAATCGCTTCCACCCTGCTAGGATCAATTCTCACCCCCTCGACTGATAATATATGGCCTAATATCTTTCCCTCCTGCATAGCAAACAATGATTTCTTGGGGTTTAAAGATAGGCCATACCTCCGACACTTCAGGAAAACCCTTTTCAAGTGGTAGCGGTGCTCTTTATCAGTCTTGGAGAAGACTGTGATGTCATCCAGATATGTCACCACAAACTGGTCCTTCTCCCCTATGAAGGCTATGTCCATGGCCCGCTGAAATGTTGCTCCTGCATTCATCAGTCTGAAAGGCATTTTGGCATACATGAATGTGCCCCAAGGAGTGGTGAAGGCTATTTTTTCTCTATCCTCAGGCATGACTGATATCTGATTGTAGCTAGAGAAGCCATCAATCATGGATATCCTAGTTGTGCCAGTGACCCTCTGTAATATGTGTTCCATGTTGGGCAGGGGATAATTTTCCTTTTTAGAGCTCCTGTTCAGGTTCCTGAAATCAACGCAGAGTCTGATTTCCCCACTTTTCTTTCTCACCGGGACCAAATTGGCTACCCACTCAGAATATCTCAAGGGGACAATGATCTGGGCATCCAACAACTTCTTTACCTCTTTCTCCATGACAGGTAGCAACATGGGATTTATCTGTCTCAGCTTCTACTTAAATGGCTTAGCCTCCTCTTTCATTGGGATCTTGGGCACAATGACTGATGTGTCATACGTCTTGAGGTCTTCGTAGGTCCATGCAAACACATCAGCAAACTCCTTCAACAACTTAGTATATTCGGCTCTCTGCTCCTCGGTAAAACTCCTTGACAGCTTGACAAACTTAGGCTCCTCCGGTGTGCCTATGTTGCACTCAGCTGTGTCATCATCATCACCTAAAACTTTACCCTTCACTGCCACATCATTTCCATCGAACAGTCTTTCTAATGGGATTAGTCCTTTCAGAATGCAATTGCTCGGTAGCTGAATAATCTGGTGATCGGCAATTTTATTTAAAAACTCCCCAGGGTGATGGTCACCTTCCATGTCAGGATCCTCATCTATGTGCAACGCAGAAACGTCATCAATGGATTGGAGAAACTTCTCGATTTCCTGATCATCTTCAAACACATTCCAGTGTTTGACATTGTCTGGTACATAGGGCCTATATCTTATTTCAACATCTGGTTTAATCATAGGCGGCAAGGGGAATCTGATCAGACTGGCTGAGACAGCTAAAGAATCGGCTGAAGTATTTTCTTCCCTCGGTATGAAATAAATGTTAAAAGCCAGGAAGAAATTATCGACTAGGTCCCATACCTCATTTCTGTAATTCTTGAGCCAGGGATTTTTAGCACGATAGTCATTCCTGACCTGCTGAATAATCAACTCAACATCTCCAAATATGGCTACCTCTTTAATTCTCATTTCCTTTGCAGCCCTCATACCCAGAACAAGAGCTTCATATTCTGCCACATTGTTGGTGATTTCGAATTCCAGCTTGTATGACAGAGATATGGTCCATTGACAGGGTGATATGAATACCACTCTGGCACCTGCGCCTACACTGGAGGACGCTCCATCAAAGAACATATTCCAAATGGAGGTGGTTGGAGGGGGTGTCTCCTGATTAAGAATGGGCTGCTTTCTGATCTGTAAAGGAGCCTCAGGGGTGTGGGTGAGCTGCAGTAAACTGGAGCCCAAATCAGTGTCCAAGGCATAGATGGGATGATTGGTAGGGTTGGCTTCATCACTGATTATGTAGGCCAGTTGGGCTTCCCTATATAGTCTTCTATGCTCCCCTCCAAACACTGGAATAGTGGCATATGTGAGGTCCATCTGTAATGTTCCTCCAAGTCTCTTAATCCAAGATCTTGACAACAGCATGCCAAACTTGGGGGGAACATCAGCTACCAGAATATCCATGACCATACTTTTCATGGGAAGCTGAAACAAAGAAACTACTAGGTCCTTGATGACTCCCAAACACTGAACCCTCCTGGAGTCAAAAGAATAGAGGTCATGATAGGCTCGAGTGACTTCTAGTCCCAACTCTTCCATGACAGTTTTGGGCATGAGGTTGTGAGAGGCCCCTGAATCCATAAGGCAGTTATGCAGCACTTTATCATGTATGTTCAGGGATGTGTAGAAGGGAGGGGATGAATCATCTCTATCCTCTACCATAGGACCTAGGACAACTGCAGGCCTTTCATCTTGGAGGTTTATGGAGTCTGTGAGAGGGTATGAGGCTTCAGATTTCAACAGCTCAGAGAAGCGTTTCTTGAATTCCCCATGTTTAATTAACGTAGTGAGTGGCACAGGAATTCTGATCTTTTGAATCTCATGTTCGAAATTGAAAGAAGATATAGGCTTTAGGATTTCTCTTATTTCAGGAACATGATTATGGAAAATGGGAGAGAGAGGTTGATCCTTCTTACCTCTGTGAGTGTCTGCTACTTCATTAGTAGGTTTCTCTATTTTAGTGGATTGCTCAAGAACATCAGGTGTTGTTTCCTTTTTGTTGGACCTCAGGTTGTACCTGCCTCGACCATCGCTAGCTTTGTCTCCCTTGCTCAATTCATTTAGCTGACTATCCATGAGAGACTCTTCATAATCCATCTGAGTGAGATGAGGAAAAGGAGGAGCGTCTTCTAGGTAGTGGATTTCAGGATCAAGCTCATCTGTTTCTCTTTCCTTCTCATCGGCCACCAAATTGTTCTGAAAAGGGGCCTAAATTCTCTGGTATTCTCTGTCTCTTCCCCTTTCTCTGTGCATAGTTGGGGGAGAAATATTATTTGGCCTCCTGAAAACTTATTTATTTTCGGTGTTCTGAGGGCCCTTATACATTTGCTTCCTTTCCACCTTCAATCTCTTCATCTCTTCGGTCAGAAACCTCATCATCTCGGTCAGTTCATTCACTTGAGGGTGGGGCAACGATGGACCAAAAGTTGAGGCTTCGGATATTCCCTTTCTCCTATCTGCATCAGCTTTGTTCCTCGGTCTATCAACTACCAATATGTTGGATTCCACTTCTACGACAGCGTCTTGCATTTGAGCTAAGGAGGTAGCTCTTCTTTCTCTCAATAGCAGGCAGAAATCAGGGTCAAATGCACCAGCATATGAAATTTGGGCAGAGGCTTCTGAGGGCTTTATCTCTGCAGGGATCTTATTGTACATCTTATTAAATCTTTTGGAGAAGTCAGAGACAGACTCTCCTTCCATTTTCCTCAGAGACCCAAACTCTGTCATGTAATACATGAAATCTTTTCTGTCCCCCCACTGCCTCAGGAAAACGTTATCCAAGGCTTCAATGCCATCAATAGATCCAGGGGCCAATCCTCTGAACCATTTCCTTACCTCTCCATCTAGGCTCTGGACAAAGACTCTCATCTAGACATATTCATTCTCAATATTCAAGTTATCTGCGTAACTGTAAAAGGCAGCTAGGTGCTCTTCAGCAGTTATGTCTCCTTCCCCAGTGAACTTGGGCATGTATTTCAAATAATCTCCAGCAGGGAGGGGATTCATAGGATGGGGTAGGATTAAAGGAGCATATCTAGCAGCGACTATGGCATCCATTCTATTCATAGGGGGATTAGCACCAGCCATAGGAACAACAGGTGTGGGAGGACTAGAGGGTGGCGAGATTTGAAACGAAGAGACAGGAGTTGAGCTTACAGAGTGGAGGGGGGAATGCGGTGAATTTAGAGAATGGACTGTTATACTCAGAGGCGCGGAAAGCTCCCTTCCTCCAGCAACAGTAACAACAGGAGGAGGGGTGGTGAAACCCTGAGAAGGAGAAAATTCAGAGGTACTAGGTTTGAAACAGGGTACCACCTCTGGTGAGAAAGGAGTGACAAGGACTTCTCCTACTAATCCCAGATCAGGAGGAGAAAAACCAGCAGGAACACTCCCAAAATTTAGACTGCGGGAAACCACAACGGGAGGTAATGTAACATAACGAAACGAGGGGGGAGGAGTTTCTACTGAAACATGCAAATCATCAAAAATACCTATTTTAGTCGTAGAAGCACCGTCTCCCGAGGATTTACCCTTTCTGATAACCTTCTCTGGGTCTTCTTCAGATGGTGCTAACGACAACTGTGGATTAGACCTCGTGTGTCTGCCTCTCGAAGCCATGGATGAAAAGAGCAGGTTCTCCTCAGTGGAGTCGTCATAATGGAGTCGCCAGGTGCACAGTAGCAATCTTCAAGTTCTGATATCTGATGCACCTTCAGAATCAGTTGATCTTTGTCGTTTAATCCTGGGTAAAATATTCAACTTCGTCCCCGCCAATGGCGCCAGAAATGTTAGCGTCAGAAGTCACTCCTAGATTTCTTGCAGGAGCAGAGCCTGACACCCATCAGTTTAATGTCACAATTTGTTTATGAAGGGGTGATCAAATGGAAGAAAACTCGGAACAATATCGTCTCAACTCAAAAACCAGGCCAGGCATGCATGGGCGAGTGAGGTCTTAGATAAACTCCAAACAACGAGCTATAATAATGGTGAGTAGGGGGAAGACTTGTTCAAGAGGAGTGAAAAGGACTGTCATAAACAACCAGTTCCTAACAGACTGTGAAAGAAAGCATTAAGAGGCAAGATATTCTTACACTCAAATGTAGGAAACCATAGAAAACAGTAATGCGACAACAAATCATTTATCGTAACATAACTGTGTTAATCCACGCGAAGCATTCGTTAGTGAACCCTTTGATATAAGACGAAAACACAGATAGAAAAGGAGAACTGTTTGTCATAAAACAAGAAATCTCAAACACAGATGCATAGCCATAGAACTAGAATGATTGTTAAAACCTCACAGTCGGGAGCATAGCTCTACCATCGATAGATACAAAAATGGCGAAAACGCCTTCATATACTCAGAACAACAACAGCAGCGGAATCGAGACATTGCATTGAAAGCTTTGCGTCTGCATGGCTTCTGACAGTCAACATCTGCAGTCTCTGAAAGATCATGCAACTTATGGCAGACGCAATCAAACTCCTGATAGTTCCAGCGGCGAATCGACGTGCCTTTAATTCATTGCCGGGCTTTCCCATTATGGTGGAGGCGATGTCTAACCACCACCAACTGCTTCAATAACTGCTTCATCGAGATTGAGGATGGCCCGGCCAACTCGACACTTCTGCGATGTGGAAGACCCTTTTGCGCTGCCACCTGGATTAACTGAGCAATATGGTGCATAGACGTGGAGGCCAGCGCGAACGATGGGGCACAACAACGGAGTGATGGGGCCAAAACCGTGAGGGGAAAGTAAGAAGCGATGAGGTGTAAGAGAGGCAGCGGGGGAAGACATGTGGCGGAAGTCGATAAGTGGAAGGAGCAGGATACAAGACATGATGGGTGCACATGCGGTGGGAAGTTGTCGTGGAAAGAGGCGGGACACGTGGCAGACGATGGATGGATGGTGATATGGGAAAGGGATCATACGGGCCAGGAGAGGGAGGAGTGACAGATGTCGGAGGATGAGGAAAGGGAAAAAGGGCGCGAGCCTCATCGCACAGCCAGGAAGAGAACAGATGGCACAAAAGATTACATGACAAGGAAGGGGCCCACGATGGTTAATTGCAGAATGACAGAGGATGCCCAGGTTGCTTGTGCGTTGTTGATCTGGACACTTGAACTATAGTCGTCGGAGAGATGCATCTTCGATTCCGGACCCCCCCCCTGCGCTTAAAGGTAGAAAGGCGGGGGGGGTCCGGAATCACCTCGCGCGCCATTGATCTGGGCGCTCTGATCTTGACCGTTGAAGAGGTGCGCCCCGGATTTCGGACCCCCCTCCTCCGCTTAAAGGTAGAAAGGCGGGGGGGCTCCAGAATCCCATCTACACCATTGATCCGGGCGCTTTGATCCTTGCCGTCCAGATTTGGTTTCCATTTAAACATGGGCGCATTTGCATCTCGAACTTAGTACAAGTGGGTTTTTAACCCATTCTTTACATTCTGACCCCCCTTACAAGAAATATCGCTAACAGTTATCATAGTTCAATCACTACAAATCTAGCTCAGAGGACTCTCAGCACAAGTTCTCTCCATCATGGAAATCATAGTACAACACCAATAAAATCAACAATGAATTTAGGATGAATGTAAATCTCTCAGACAATAAATTGAAGATATCAGGTTACATCCCATCCTGCCTTTCCAAAAAGAACAAGATCAACTTCATGATATGAAGAATCATCCCCAGGATCTCGTCAACAAATTCCATATTTGAATGCACCTTTGTAGGACTCTCAAAATGAAGAACTAGAAGACCAAGACCCACTCAATTCTCCATAAGTATATGTAGTTTTTTTTTGTGTATATATTAGGCCTTTTTTACAAATTATATACAGTCAAGTACACTATAGTTAAGCACAAAACTAGGAATCTAGAAATTTAGATAGAATCTAGCAGTGATTTTTTATATATAATGGAAAGGAACTTGAAAATTTTGAAATCTATGTAAGGCAATGTACTCTTTCTGCATTTAATTTAGCTTTTATAAATACAAATTTCCATATTTCTGTGATTTTTTTTTTACCAACTACTTACATATGAAGGATGAACCTCCCAAAAATAGACTTGTTGTTCATTTTCTCTCAATAGAAGCCAGCCCCAAGATGAGGCTATGAGCCCACAAGGAGATCTGGCCCTCTGGCTATCCATTATCCACACATTATGGCCCAAACCTAGGTTCCAAAATCCAACATCTGTTCCAATCCAACAAATCTCTTCCCCACAACCTGCACAACCCAAGGAATGTACCGCTTTCACTATTGTCATCCCATGATGATGTCCCATTCATTTATCATGGCTTCCAATGCACTTGGTTGGCCAATAAATATATCATTTGGGGACTTCCAGGAACTCTCAACTTCTCTAGGAGTGCTCATAGGAACCTTCACAAGGCTATTGAGCCATTTCCTCAACATGAAAACTCACTACAAGATTACAACCCATTTTACAGGCACATGAGCCTCTTTCTTAGCATAAAACACAACCAAACTATGGATTCTTTCAAGCACAACATGGATGGTGTTCTTCCCAGTAATCAACTTCTCTCTTACTTCCCAAAACCTACATGTAAAAATTGTCTTCAATGGTAATATGGATTTCCTTTTCCTCCAACCAGTTGACTGCTCACTCAACCCCAATGTTGATTGTACTTCAACCTCATGCTCCCCAATTACTATGGAATGTGACTCCTCGCACCCACATTCTTACATAAAATAAATGATTGTCCTTGGGAACACTGAACATCCAATAGAAGTTTATACACAATGATAATAATTTAGGAAAGTGGGTTGGATTAATACCCATGAATATTTCCCCCTCAGACCCCCCCCCTCTCTTGTGGAATCATAACCCCCCATAATTTTCATCCCTCTCATATCACAGCTAGTGATTACCACTTTTATTAATCATTTCAATGTGCATAATACATAGTTTGGCGTTCAACCATTGTAATAAATATAGGTTCTTCGACCTAACATATCGGCTCACTAGCATAATTGACATTTATAAAATTACATTATAATTTGTAGGAATTAAAACTAGGGATGTTATAAATTGAGTATTTATGAAGACTTTGAACAAGGTATCATAGTGTAGAGGGTATTGGGCACTTTAGTACCAGATTAATGGTTTCTATACTTTTTCACAATGATTAAGTTTGACTTCATCTTTTGATGTAATGATCTAAATACTAACCTGTTAGTGGTATGAGGGATAATAGTGGATAGTGTTTAAGTGATTTAAAACACATTTATTGTGTAATTTTGGCCTTAATGGTCACATTAAGGTTTGAGTTTGGTTTACACTTATTTATAGGGATTTTATAGAGTAATAAATGGTTTTTCTATGTGTTTTCTAGTTTGGATTACCTTGCGTCTTATTATGTTAAACAATGGAGAAGGATGATTTGGGCAAGACACTTTTTAAGTGGGATGTTGGAAAGTGATTTTGATCATTGTAATAGACATTTCAATACAATGAACACTATATTGTTTAGAGTGCACAGTTTTCTCTCAATTATCTAGTTTTTCACTATAAATTTGTCTTTGATGTGATTAGAATATTGTTTATTGTGATTGTTTTTGTTGTGTTATCATTTCATTATGTAAGAACACTAATCTACTACTTTAGTTATATAAATGAATGTGATTAATTTTTTGAACAATGTGAGTGAATTATGATGTTCTAGTTATTACTTTAAGAGTGCTTACATATTTCATTAAAATGTTGCATATTTTACACTTATGAGTATGTCCAATATATTGTTGCTCATTTTTCCAACATATTGTACATGAAAATTATGGTTTCTTTTGAAAGGAAATGATGAATTTAATGTGTATATGACTAACTTGTTTACTTTTTAATTTAAAAAAATAGATAATGTGACTTGTGTCGTGTCAATAATAAGACAACAAGCTCATCATGATGGATTACACTAGGTAAACAATGGGATAGTAAAAAAAAAGTATGTAATGGAGTTTTCTCTAGGGATATGTTAGAATATTGTTCTCGTTTAACCATAGATAATGTTACATCATTGTCACCCATCCATAAGCATAAATCCACCCCTAAGAACCTTAACCTTTTGTTGATACTGAGAGGGGGGTGAATCAGTATCAAGTACAATTTAAAAACCTTTTTCAAATTATACTTAAACCATTCAATTATATCCAATGAGCAATGAACAATAGTATAAGAGTTACACCAATACACTAGGCACAATATATGAGAAATAATCAATAGTTTTTGTTCAAGGGAAGTAATGACTTCCAAAGGTAGCTACGGATTCCAAATGTAAAGGGAGGGATAAACCTCCAAGAGGAAGATACAATCCTCCAATATCAAGAGAGAGTTGAACTCTCCATCCTTGCCCCTTCCTTACACCCAAGAGTATATGAGAGATAATAAAATTTTATATTAAATCATGACCATCAACCAACCATCACATAGAACCTGATAATGCTTTCTAAGACTTCTTCAATTTATGAAATTATTCAATTCTTGGAATAATATTATCCTATAGATAATATTACTCAATGTATTCTATAAAAATTCTCCAAGTTTCACTCCTTGACTCCTCCCCAAAAGGAAGTTATAGAAAGAATGGTAGACTTTATTCAATTCTGGTTTATTCAGAAGACCCAACGTGTACAGCATGCCCCGCGTTCACTATTTAACATCCGATTATGAAACTCGCACAAAAGAAACTAAAGTTAGTACTATTTCCAATGGAAGTGGTCCCACTTCATTTGGATTCTTTGTGAAGAAGTTATGACTATTTTACCTGGAACACCTGTTTATTGACTAGCTTCGGGATTGGTCACAGACCCTATCTTCCATAGAGTGTATCTCCATAATTATAGCGAATCAAGAGCTAAAAATTTTACCATAGGTACCTTGATATGTCTTCTCAATACCATAGAGATTTCACCATATGAATCGTTCTAGAAACAAAGTTATAGAAAAAATGGTAAGATGACCTAAAAATAACATACCTTAGAACACATCACTAAAAGACTTCATCCTCCCTTGAAATCCGGCCTTCTTTTCTTCTTATTACCTCTGAAATTAGACTTGTATCAAATGACTGTATAATGATGTTTATTTATACCATTTATGTCACTTCCTTTTAACATTAGGGCCGACCTGACACTTTCTTATTTTGTAATTCTTTTCTTTAATTATCTTCAAGGCCTACATGTACTTCCTTCTTCAATTCACTTTGTCATCTTCAAAAATTCATTTCTCCTCAAACATGAGGATCCACATGACGTTCCACATACCACTAGAAGAAACATGATGTATACTATCCATCCATGGGTGTTGTATCTGCATGTGCATTTTTCTTCATGTCCA
The DNA here is from genome assembly GCA_009831015.1 of Picea engelmannii. Lineage (NCBI taxonomy): Eukaryota > Viridiplantae > Streptophyta > Pinopsida > Pinales > Pinaceae > Picea > Picea engelmannii. The sequence continues at coordinate 906,049 of ML788682.1, read as the reverse complement.
AATACCTTCATCAATCATGCGGTCCAAAACCCATGACTAGGGTTGACATCAATGACAACAACCAATCTTCCAACACCTTTGCTAGATAGAATTATTATAGGAAGTCACACTAGAACCAAAAAATGATTAAGAGAGTGTACCTTCTCCAAGGGTAGTTCACAAGAGAAAGTACCGAAAAGACTGAACAAGAGAAAATCATACAATTGTAGTTGTTGTTTCTCCTCCTCCAGACTTGCAGATTATTTCTAGTTTCCTAAGTGAGAGTGAGTGAACAAATGAGCCAAGATGTCCTCTATTTATATTAATTTTTCCAATGACTTTTCTGGCTGGGTCGTCTTGACTTTATGGTAATTGTATTTTTTGTTTATCCTTTTCCTGTGAGTTTGACTTGTCTTCCTAGAGGATAATACCTTTATATTATATATCCTGCTGAGTCGGCATGTCTTCTAGGGTTTTCACACATATGTTTAGGGTTTCTCTTTCTTCTGGAATATTCTATTCTAGTCAAAGGTTAGATATGAAGGTTAATACCTCCCGCAACTACCATAATATAAAAACTCCCTCTCAGCTAGGGAGGTATTAATGGTCTCAAACACATCCATCCATATTCAAATGACATGGGAAATACACACATAGTCTTGTATATCATTCTATAGGTAGCATCATAATATGTATCATTACTACTATCAACATCATCTGGTAGCAATCATCAAACATATCTTCATACTTGTTCTTGGTAAATTTTTTTCATAGACAATATTACAATATCCATGAGCCTCATTTGGCTATATTGTTGATCCATCTCCACCACCACGTGTCTAGCACCTCGTTTCATTCTTGTCCCATGACAAGAATCATGAACTCATCGGACCCACATTCAACTCATAGTTGATCCTATCATAGGATCACTCTGTGAATGCATTTACCTTGATTCTATCAGAAACATGTGTCTAGCACCTCGGGTCGTTCTTGTCCCATGACAAGAATTATGACCACATTGGAGCCACAAACACCTCATACTGATACTCTCATAGGATCACTCTGTCAATGCATTCATCTCGATGCTATCAGACACATGGAATTGCACTTCAAGCACCTTGATTCTTTAGTCTGATGAAGACTATGTCGAGGCACATCTACTCCAGATGTAGATGTTCCCTATCTCCCCTGGTCTGCAGACCAGTTCTTGTGGAGATAGAGTCAGCCTGATGCTTATCAGGGCTAGTCACCTACTCATGAGTTAACTATTCACCTACTCATGATAGTTTCAAGGCCCGATGCAATTCACACATAGGATATCTAGTAGCAACTCAAATCTTCAGTATGTCGAAGATTACATCTGGACCTATTCCCACATGATCAAGTTCATCTGACCAATCTTGGAATATCAACACGATGTTGCAATCATCAATGAATGCCTAGGGAAACATTTTCATTCCTACCAAGATTGTCCCAGATAGAGGCTTAGTGCAAATTTCTTCTATTTTCTCATCTATTGATAAGTGATGGAGCCTCATTGTTCCTTCCTACACCATGTCTTTGATGAAGTCTTGCAATATCCTTCATCTCAAATTCTAAAGTTAACTCCCTCTATTTGAGATAAGCCTTGGACCACGCTTCTGTCTGATGCATGCACCTTTGCATCCTGCAAAGTGTCACAAAACCAAGTTGGCTTCTTCTTGATCAATGACTCCCTCTGAAGTATGACTCCCTCTGAGTCCTTTCAAGTATTTCTTTTATGTGGTAACCTTCCTGGAATATGTAGAATAACATGCTCGAAACATAAACAACAAGAGAAAACATATTTCCAATATAATATCATTTTATATAAGAACATATCAATTTCATGGTAATTTATTATTGTATTACCAAGGTGTCCTTCTTGAGAACAAGAACAAGAAATATATCCTAGAGGAGATGTTAGTTCATATTGAAATTAAGTACAATAAGCATTAATATTAATAGTGCATGCTACTAAGTATTCATTTTTTCCTAGCATTAATAAAATCTAAAGGATTGAAATACTTAAGTAGCAATACAAATATCAAACCTGATATGAAAACTTGGAGTCTAGCTATTGTTCTACTTGAGTTTCTTTTCATCTAAGACAAGTATTTTTTCCATCCTAGAGAGTGTGTTGTTCTTCTAAATGTATTAGATCTGAGATCTTTCTAGCTCTATGATTTCTTCTTCGACAAATATCCATTTTTTTTCCAGAGATTCAAATCTCCTACTCCACGTTCATGTGCTTGGAAGCTCCAAAAATCAAACTCTTCGTCCTTTGAATCCTACTCTTCATTCAGTGGTTCCATAATTTTTCCCTTTGTTCTTTGCAAGGATGTTGTCAATCCTTCTCTTCCATCCTCTACCAAGAGACCATGCTTCTGTTGCACCACTTTGATTTTATGGAGGAAGTCATGACTTCCTTTGACTTTGACCTTGACCAATATTTGACTTTGACCATTCAAACTTTGACTTTGACTAATCAAACTTTGACCAGTCAAACATTGACTTTGACCAATCAAGCATTGACTTTGACCAATCAAACATTGAATTTGACACAAAAATTCAACTTTGACGTTTTTAATGGTTGAGGGAACCAGGAGATGCACTAGGTTAGGGCACACTAGGATAACCAAAATTTAGTCCCAATACTGCACATAAAATTTCACTGCAACTGCTACTACAACTGGTGCTGCAACTGGCACTGCAAGTAGTGTTGCAATTGGCACTATAACTAACACTAAAAATGGTGCTACAAATGGCACAAAGGAACTGGCACTGCAATTGAAATTGTTCTATAATGAGCTTGACAGAGAGTTATGGATCTACCTTCTAGTTTTTATACTATCTCGAAGGTGGTGTGGGCCCATAACTTGTTAGAATATTGTGCTCGTTTAACCATAGACAATGCTACATAATCATCACCCATCCATAGGCAGAAATCCACCCCCAAGCACCTTAACCTTTGCTAGATAGAATGATTCCAGGAATCCACACTAGAACCAAAATATGACCAAGAGAGCGTAGCTTCTCCAAGGGTAGCACACAAGAGAAATTACTAGAAGGATTGAACAAGAGAAAATCTTACAACTGTAGTTGTTTCTCCTCCTCCTCCAAACTTGCACATTGTTTTTGGTTTCTTGAGTGTGAGTGAGTGAACAAATGAGCCAAGACATCCTCTATTTATATTAATCTGTCCAATGACTTTTCTGGCTGGGGCGACCTGACTTTTTGGTAATTATATTTTCCATTTATCTTTTTTCATGTGAGGCCAACTTGTCTTCCTGGAGGATAATACCTTAATATTATATATTATGTTGATTCTACATGCCTTCTAGGGTTTTCACACATCTGTTTAGGGTTTCTCTTGATTCTGGAATATTATATTCTAGTCAAAGGTTACATATGGAGGTTAATACCTCTCGCAACTACCAAATATCAACAAGATATGTAATAACTTCCTTTGAAATCAAGCATGTTTTTTAATGAAGAGGGAAACACACTTTTAGTCTACATATTGATTATATGATTTTAAAGTATGAGGATCAAATAGAGAATAATATCTACCACATATCTCATAATGGACTAAACATGAAAAAATGAAGTGTTCTTCCAATGTGATCTCATTTTTATATAATTTATATACATGTTGATCAGAAGAGTGTGATTAATAGTTTTGATCTTCAATTGGTGACAATAAATCTTGAACTAAACATAATAAAAGCATAGTGTATGAGAAAGTCAACCCTTAAAATGGCTTGAAGTGATGATAAAATCACTTTCAATCTAGAAAGAAGTACAATAACAATGATGAAGTTTATGAGAAAGTTGCTTTCCTAGCCATTAAATCCAAATATAGCTCATCTATGCACTATCAACCTTCACCACACTTGTTCAATCTATATCTTTTCTAAAAACTCTAAGACTATGAATAAAGAAAATGGATGGTGGAATCATATCAAGGAAAAAGAGTGGTAACTTTTGCATATCAATATCAATAGTATGAATTATTTTTTAATTTTATTTCGATGGGAAATGATTAGGAAATAGCAGTCATCACTAGTAACACCGAAAAAAAATTATTATCGTTGAAATAACGTATCTGTCTTTTATTTTATTTTAAATGGGTTGTGTATCTGCCTTTTTTTTCTCTTAGAACAAAAAAACAATAGTTATATAAATAAAAAATTTAATCTGAATTTAATATATTCAGATTTGATATTTTAGGGAATTATTAATATTATTTAAATTGATATTTTAAATATTTAAAGAAAAACTCAATCTACTATTGATAGGAAGGAAATAGAAAGCCTAATGAAAAAGCATTGATGACCTTTTAAATATTTCACTTTATTCACATTGTTTAAATATAATATAAAGTTTTTTTATGATAAAATTCTTACCATAATATGAGTGTTGACATTCTAGTTGCCATCATTCTTTAACTTAATATTAATGTTGGTATCCAACTTGCAAGTATTCATTAGCCTTATATTTTGATGATGAGACACATAATTAAATATTTATTCCTTCCACGGCCAATGCCATAATTAAACTATAAGTAAAACATGTCATTCTCTAACATGAAGGATATCTCATGATTAGGAACTGATTAAGTAGAAAGATTTTAGGAAGTACTAGGATATATTTTCAATACGAATAATTATGATGTTATTGGTAATTAACAATCATGTTTTTGAATGATTTTAAAATTAAAATTTTAATATTAAATCATGAAAAATAAAAGTCAATTAATATTAATATTATAAAAGAATGATTTGAAAATTAAAATATTGATTTTAAATTAACAAAAACAAAGATCAAAACAACTTAAGAAATATTGACAAAGATAACTTACATGACACAAATGAATCTCCCTTAAAGAAACGATAACTTTAAATCTAAATATGAATACATGGGTAATTAACTTTCATGTTTTTGAAAATGTGTTGTCAAGATTCTTTTGTGAAAATGATTTAAAAATTAAATTTTTGATATGAAATCATGAAAAGTAAAGGTTAATAAATATAAAGATGTTGAAATGTGTGATTGAAAATATCTTTGATAATAATTTCAAAATTGAAATTTTAATTAAAAAAATATAAAAAACAAAAACCTATACAAAGTAAAAAGAATGACCAAACAATTTACACAACATAAATGAATGTCATATTTTCTTAAACAAAATTCTAAATAATTGTACATGATATAATCAATTGTTAAGTTGTTGAAATTGTGTCATGGAAAGTCTCTGTGGCAACGATTTCTAAATTGAAATTCTTAATAGTAATAATGAAAAACAAAGACAAATCAATATTATGATGTTGAAAATGTATTCTCGAAAATGGTTTTTGCAATGATTTTATAATTAAAATTTTGATTTCAAATTAACAAAAATAAAGACCAATACAACAAATAAAGACCAATATAACTTTTAAAAATGATAAATATAAATGTGATAACATGAATGAATGTCGCATCGCTAAAGAAAATAATAAATTTAAACAATAATTTTAATATCTTTAAATAATACCTCTACATGAGGTGTCAGTGACACAATCCAAGTGTTTGTGGGTCCCCGACCCCCCCACCCACCCGACCTCTAGATATACAGAAACCTGCCAACAATCATCATCCTATACCTTGCCTCCTCATGTGATTCATTACCCGTTGTTGTCTCCCCCTCACACTTGAGTATCCTTGTCCCCGCTCTCACATCATAACTCTGCCCACTCCTTACCAAATCGAGTTCGTCGTCCTTCGCACAAGGTTTGGAAATATGGCAAAGCATAGGATTTTGATGGCCGATACAACCCATATTTCCGCAAATCATCACAATATTCTCCATTTATGGGCCCTAGCACTGGATAGCTATGTCATTTGCATCTCCTTCTGGCTACATTAGTGTTGGTCTATTGCTTCTTGTCTCTCATACTCCTTCACAAATTCCATGTTGCATTCTACAGAGGGAACTCTCTCGCCTTTCTCACTTCTGCACTCTGCACTCCGGTTCTCCACCTTCTTTGACATGGCTTGGGGAAACTCTTCCCATAGTGGTCGGGGGGAACCTCTTTCCGAACCAGAACCTAGTCAGGCTTTTGACTGGTGGTTGTAGCTAAGAATTCGGCAGAGACCTATCACTCAGCCACCCCTCTGGAAATTCAGTTGAAAATGGATGTGGTTGAGACTGATGTTCAGGTTTTATGGAAGTTCATCTCAGATGACGAGGTGAAGTAGACAACCAACTCGTGGGTTACTGACACTAGTTTTGTCTGCGGTCGATACTCGCAGTACCTGAAAACGATGGACATCTACTGGCACTTGAAAACTTTAATGGGTAGAGTTCTTCTAGACCACCATCAAGCTTGTCAAGAGGTCCTCCTACAACTCAATGACATGAAGATCCAGATCAAGTTGGTCCACCACAAGATGAATTTGATTGCGGACAAGTTGGTTGGCATGGATCTGTCCAATTTGGAGTATACTCAGCCCCAAGTCCCAACAACAATAGGCTGAAACATTAGCTAAGTTCTATGTTGTTCCTTCAGTGGTTTTTGTTAAATTACAAGCGAGGCTTGGGTTTACCACCTCTGCTTAATATATTAAATAAGGATAGAAGTTCTCACAGAGGAACTAGAAGCTATTCCTACTCTAGTTTATCAGTCATAGGCCTTAGATATATCAAACAAATGTTGAATGACAATATTATGTTTTGTTGTTGGTCTGGTTTCCCAATGAGTATTCAAACACCACTTTTTTTGTTTTTTTTTTTGTATATTTTCTCCCTATCAATAATATAAAAACTATGAATTATTCAAAACAAAATATCTTTAAATAATAATTTTAACTCCAAAATATTTT
>ML788682.1:888116-898818 GCA_009831015.1 Picea engelmannii | reverse complement strand
TAATCAATTAGTTGGTGTTAATTGACATGGTGTTTTTATTTTAATTTATATTACTTGCAAATTGTTATCATGTAGACTATCACATTCATTGAGGTGGATATTTCTTAAATAAATATAATATACAAATAAAATGAATTTCATTTTTAAATCATATTCATTGAGTTGGATATTTCATATATATATATATATATATATAATATACAAATAAAATGAATTTCATTCTTAAATGAAACTTGTTTTTATAGTTATTTTTTGTGTAGAATGGAGAATCATCAATTTATACTTATGATTTAGTGACTAATTTTTCTCATTAAGAGAAAAATAATGTCATGTGTGGGAATTGATCTTGGGTGGGGAAGATAACACTCTTACCATGAATCTTCTTTCTAAATCATTCAGGCTAGATCAAATTGACTTATAAAATTGAAGGACATGCGAATGAAATTTAGCATTATAATATATTAAGGTGTGGATATCAAATTTAACAATTGGTATAAAATCCATATCGAAATTTTTCTTTGGTGTGTTACTTGTATGACTTAGAATCCTAGGGTTCAACCAAGGGAGTTCCATCATTCGACATTACAAAATTTGGATATTAGGAGATTGAGAACTATTATAAGTGTATGAAGAGTTACACATAGAGAAATTGAAGGTGAGACACCACACTAGGGTTTCAGAAAGAATCCTTAGTTGATTTCCATTCTCAAATAATTTAAGATGTGAAACTTGGTGGATGGGAAAACCTATAGATGACAAGTGTAGCTAAGAACAAATTTTGGTAACAGAAGATATAACATTTACAAGTACAAGAACTAAAATTAAAAATTTCACATGACATAATTTTAATGCGTGGAAGATCTATATGGTGCTAGTTCTTCAAAAGAGAGATATTTTTGTTACCTTCTCTTGTACTGAGCCATAAAATATCTCTCAATATAATTAGAATAAAATGGAAAATCAAGCTAGGGCTGGTATAAAATTGTTTCTTTCTATTCTAGTTCTCATGAATGTTCAAAATGGAGATTCGAAACTTCTGTTTCCTGGGGAAAGCCGTACTCTCGATGTTAGGCCAAGTCCCTAGCTAATAAGATATTTTTGTGAAGGGATATTCACAACCTCGTGATAAAGTAAGGCAATAATATGGTTGAATGTATTAATGCCTTGAACTCAATTGTAAACCAAGCTAAATGCATGGAAAGAAAAATGAGTGAGAAAGAAAGATGCATGCTCTTGTTGAGTAGTCTCACAGATTCATGAGAAAACCTCATTGTAGATATAAGTGGCATTGCAAAAATGAGAAACTCAAGATTGATGATATTGTGGTTCAAATTTTGAAAGAACAGATAAGGATAAGGGATGTTGAATTTACACAGAAAGAAAAAGTATTAATCAAAAGAGATCATTCTAAGAGAAAATATGAGAGATCTAGTGGGAGTGGTATATCTAATTCAAGAAGAAGGTTTGCTAGTAGAGGAAGGAATAAGAAATAAATATTTTACTGGAAGTTCGAAAAAAAGGGGCACAATTAAAAGGATTGCACGTTGTACATTTTTTCCAATTAAAAGGAAAATTTGTATCGACTATAGAGAGCTAAACAAAGCTACCCAAAATGACCACTTTCCCCTTCCTTTTATCAAACAAGTCCTTGACACATTGGCAGGTCAAAATTACTTCTCCATCCTTGATGGGTTTAGTGGAAGCAATTAAATCTAGACCACCCCTAAAGAACAAGACAAGACCACCTTCACATACCCATGGGGGAAATTTTCCTAATAAGTCTTCCCCTTTTGACTTTGCAATGCACCTGCTAATTTCCAGCATGATCTTCTTGGTATATTTTTGAACTTGATCCATGATTATGTGGAGGCATACATGGAATATTTCATGGTGTATGGAAACACATTTGATGAGGATTTGGAAAAGTTAGAGAAGGTAATCGAAATATGCAAGGAAGAAAAACTTTCCCTCAACAATTAAAAATGTCATTCATTATTAACCAAGGGAATTTTTTTGGGTCATCATATCTCTCCTGTAGATATTAAAGTGGATCAAAAAAAAATCAAGGTAATATCCAATATTCCCACTCTGAAGACACAAAAATATGTGCCTAGTTGGGGCATGCTAGTTACTATAGTCGTTTTATTGATAATATTTCCAAGTTTTCATCCCCTTTGTTTCCATTAATTTCCAAAAACATAGAATTTACTTGTACTAGCCAATTCCACTATGTTTTTTAAGCTCCGAAGAAATAGTTGATTGCAACACCAGTATTGAGAGAACCAAAATAATCTGTAGCATTTCACATCACAATTTATTCTTTAGACACAACAATTGGATCAATGCTTGGACAACAAGAAGAACAAAAACCTTATGTGATATACTTCATCAACGAGAACTTAGCCATTGAAGAGTTAAATTACACAGTAACTGGAAAATAATTTTGTGTTGTTCTTTATTCTATTAATAAGTTTCTTCATTACATAATTGGTTATTCTGTATTTATAAACACTAACCACTCAATCATTCATTTTTTGATGAAGAAACCTCTCACTCATGGTTGAGTGACAAAGTGGTTATCACTGCTATGAGAATTTGACATCACTATCTTGGATAGGCTTGGAAGAGATAATGTTGTGGTTTATTTCCTTTCTAGGATCACCAATGATGGTGATTCCCTTCTTGTTGAGGATGTCTTTCTTGATGAGCACTTATTTTGACTACATACTAATACTTCATGGTTTGAAGATATTGCTAAGTACTTGGTTGTAGTAAAACTCTTGGCACACTTCTCACCAAATGAATGACAAATAATTATCAGGAAGAGTGTTAGGTATTCTTGGGTTCAAGGCTATCTATTTTGCACAAGGCCTGATCTCATAATCTGACGTTGTGTTAGAAAGGATGAGATTCATAAAATCCTAAAATCTTGTCAAGATGAGCCTTGTAGTGGGAACTTTGCCAATAAAAGGACCACTCATAAAGTGTTTCATCTAGGCTACTATTGTACTGGCATTTTTAGATATGCTAAGAGGTACGTAATGAGTTGTGAAAACTTCCAAATGATGGGACAATTGTTTCAATATGATGAAATTTCACTTTAGACTCAGCTTATGGAATATACTGGCCAATGTTTTTAGTCTGTACTGACAAAAAAAGTACAAATCCATCGCAAATATTGGGTGAATAGAATTCTAGAAGCTCTTTGGGCCTATCATACCATATGGTGAAATACTACAGGCTTCACTCCTTTTAAGCTTGTGTACAGTAAGCATGTTATCCTCCTCCTCGTTGAATTTGAAGTAAAAACACTAAGGAATGAACTAGAAGTGGGAATGGACCTTTTATAATATCATAATATGTTATGTACTTGCATATATATGAAAATATGTCATAGGATAAACCCATAATCTCAACAAGAATAAACGAAGCCATTCACCAAACATTCAACACAAGAATGTAGACAAAACCATTGAGGTATGGTGACACCATATATTAATCCTTATGGAAGGATAACACTCCTCAAGCAATCCTTTCTTGTTAAAATAACAATATTCTTCACTATGCCCCAATACATTTCTTACTCTTATTTATATAACACTCTCTATCTCCTAGGAACATTCTAGAGAAGGAACATTCTAGTAGGTGGAACCTTCTAGTAAGCCTTCTCACCTTTATTGTGTTCACACTATTACATGGGATTTGTTTACTATAATTGGCCTCCATACATAATAATACATGACCAAATTCCCATCGGGTACCTCCCTAGGTACCCCATACTACATCCTTAGGTATACTAGATTCCATCCCCCTTCACATGTTTCGTCCTCAAAAAATGGGAATAAACCATACAATATGACTTGATAAGCAATGTATCCAACTAGTACCAAGTACGACTATCCATCCATCCTAATGGAGGACAAACATTATATCCAATTGTTTCCTTTCCACCCTAAGCTTCATCCTTATCACACCTTTGGTCCCATGGGATTGTTGCTTTATCTTGATATCATCCTGCAATGTTGGTATTCTTCCATGCGCCTCTTTATTGGTTTCGTTTCTACTTCCATGTCAATTCATAAGTGTCACTACTACATATGTATGGAAAAACTGATGCCATACTCCGAAAGTACAGATAAAATCAGTCGTACTTTCATATTTTACTTGTTTGCTTTTGTATTTAAAAAAAAAAAAAACTCGACGTTCATTATCTATTCGACAACATGGTATTTAGCGCCGGATATATGACTATTACATACTAACTAACATATATCTGATGGTCAAAGGGTCAATGATTCTGCTTACCAAATATTGAAAAAGTCAATATTTTTATCCGTTAAGCATTGTCTCTCTAGTCAACAGTCGTCATATCTTCGATGAAAAAGTGATATATAATTTTAAAAATTTGAAATATTAAAGGCATTTGGTGTTGTTACTATACTAGTGAAGGTTTGCAGAGGTTAAAAGAGATATATTTATGTCGGAATACAATTTTTTTTTTATTTTGTTAATTGCATTAGAAATAGTTAAACTACAGAGGTTTATTTTTTAAGAAAATGATCGTCATTGAAAGTTTGGTAAGGAAAAATGTCACATAAAATTCCTCCAAGAGGACAAGGCCAATACTTGAGATTTGTATTTGTCGAGGCTTTGGGTGATCAAAGATGTTATTTCCCTTGTAAAAACTACTGGGGCTATAATAGAAGGAGACTTTTAATAAAACAACTAAAAAACATTGTAGCGAATATGGACACCTTGAAGGCATGCATGAATATTGTCCCTTGGTAAGTTATTCATTATATGTCTTGATATTGCATATTTTTTTGTAAGCATTTATATGTTAAATGTAGAAGAAAAATAATGTATTATTTTTTCTTTATGGATATATTCTACGTAAACATGAAAAAATAGAGAGTAAGTTAAGAAGAGAAGAAGTATACATAGGATGTATATTTTAATTAGGGTTTAGGGTATGGTTTAATGATTAATGGGTTTAAGGTTTAGTGGTACAGGGTGTAATGGGTATGCTTCTCCAAGTCATGGACATGGTATGAGAAGGAACTATAAATGTCTTAAGGCATAAAATACACTTTTAGGACTCCCAAACCATGCACAGGGTCTAAAACCACAACATAGACCCTATAAATGAAATCTTTGTCCTATGTGTACTCATGATAATATCACCATTAAAAGGTTGTAATTAGTGGAAAATATTCTTTAATTTGACCCCGAGCAGAGTGACCTATGAATGGGGCCAACATTGAAATGTTTTTAGTTTGTGCTTGTATGCAATGAAATTTGACATGGTTATAGTAGATGCATGCATTGATGGTATGGGAGGGTTTCAAGACTCAAATATGACTCACAAAAAGAATTTGAAAATAAAATGAAAACATTAATGAGAAAAACAATATTTCCTTTTTTTCGTAAATAAAAAAGATTTAATTCCTCAAAAAATTGTTGAAATCTTACATAACAAAGTCATGTATGGAGGGATGCCACATGTTCCTCCAGACGAGTGGAAACTAGAATAGATGGAACCCTTTCATTCTAGTTGTATTATAGAAAAAAAAAAAAAAAATCCCACTGTTCCGCCAAACATTTGGAAACTAGAACAGGTGGCAGGGTAGAGTGGTGACTGAATTGTCTGAACATGCAACAATAATCCTGAACAGGAGTATGAAAAAATCACTATTTTTTTTGAAAAATAATATCTGAAAGGAAAGGATTAAACATCAAAAGAATGAGTAAAACATCTGTTTCCCTGAGTGTCTCCCTGAGGAGTGAAGACATAAGGTTGGATGCAGGTCGAACATCGTTGATGTCTTTGTGAGTTCAAGAGCACTTCATACAACATGTCGAGTCGACCTCTCAATAAAGTATTCATGTAAAGTTGTTCCTTCATGTCCCTTCACATCTCAAAGATGAGCCCCAGATGCTCTGGTGCAAGGAGGAAATTGGTTTGCAAGTATTGGACCAAAGTTGAGGAGGATGCTGGAGGCTCTATTGGATAGTTAGCTGACATAATCTATTATTGAATTATACAAGTCACCCCATCAATGGAACGGGCTAGAGTAGGGGCAGAGTGACTGGTTCTAGGAGGGTCTTGGGAGTCTGAGACTGTGTAGAGGAAGGAATCATGTGGAACCATAATTGGATTTTCTGAAATTTCCTCCTCTACAAAGGCCATTGGAGGCAAATTTTTCTCCCTATCTAGGAAAATCAGAGAGGTTGATGAAGCCTGGTAAATCCTGTGAATGCAGGGCTACCTAGTTGCATAGATATACCAAGAGGGCCCTCTCTTGGTCTTACCACACTCCCGCGGCATGGAGGTGAGAGAAAACCAGACTGGAAGAGGCTTGAGAAAGTGCAGAGCAAGGAGAATTACCAGAGAAAATCCCAAATGAAATAACTGAGCCGAGTGGGATGATCCATAACATACCCAGAGGAAATGGAGAGGTTCCAAGGGAGATGAAGTGACCTTGCGCATGCCTCCCATACCCATATTCATCCATCTACCATGGCATACTAAAGGATCCATTAAACTTTCATGAGGGAACTGTCGATCCTTCCAAAAATATCTTTGAATGTTATACTCCATTCAGAAATGAAAGCAAGGGAGATGACATACTTCTTTAACACAGTTCTTTGCATGCTATCAACATGGCACCCCATCCGAGGCAGAAAAATAATGTTTCAAGTGTGAAATGTGAAATGAATTGGCCATGTGGAGATTAATGAGAACAACAATGTTTCAACATTACAAACTGCTCACAATAATCAAAATTTATGAGAACGTCAGTCAAATAAAGAGAACTAAAATTTTTCTTCACTAAAACGCTTGTCCATTTTTTATTTTATTAAAAAGTTGTATGCAAAATGAATGAACAAGAATTCATTTTCTATAAAATAAAAAGATTTTTTTCTCACTAGTGTACTTCTTCATATCTTGCATGTTTTTTCCCTCATTGCTAAGCCCAAAATGCAACCACTATTTTGGATATTACATTTCTACAAGCTCATAGATTTCAAATTATGTAAATAAATTGGCATTGAGCTATGAAATTATTTTTTGGTAGTAAGATCTGTGAGGTAAGTGGTATAAAGTCCATTTATTATTCTTTGTAATTAATGTTTATTGTCGAATTTTGGTTTATATTCATTTAGATTTTGTTTTTAAATATATCGTTGCAATTGTTAGAAATGGTTGCCAAAATTCCAAACCTATAAATTCATAATGTAAACCCCCAAGGAAATGCCCCACCATCAATGGAATATAATGAAAAGAAACATCTAATATAGCCAACCTAAGAATGTTGACATATATATATATATATATATATATATCCAGTTGGATGTTTGCTTGTCCAAATTTTAGATGAAATCATTCATATAATTACTTAAGAAAATGAGGCATTATCAATGTTACCTCTTATGGAGAATATTTATCCTAAATGTATAGATGGTTTGGATAATATTGCAAGAAAAGAACTAAAGAGTAGAAAGATAGAGGACATATTTTCCATTTTCATAGGCCCTCGTATAGGTTAAATTTCAAACACTAGAAAATGTCATATATCTATAAAATGGTGCACTTATTAACCATTTATTGATAATTTTATGGATAGGTATGTTATAGAAACTTTTTCCTCACTCCATGCATATTTTTTAGATGGCCTTCCATTTCCCTCTATAGACCCGAAGTCCCCTTTTTATTCACTCCAGAGCTAGAAATACATATTTGTGTACATATATGCGCCCTACTAGTTAGACAACTAGTGCATACGTAGGTTGCTCCACTACAACCCATGTACACCAGGGTTGGTGCTAAAAATTAAAAAATATGTCACGTGATCCATTATCCTTGACCTTCCATATACTAGAAACTCTTTGACTCAACCCTTAAATTCCATTTAGAGGCTATAAATTGATCCATATCTAGGCCTTAGACAATCAACAATTTTACATTGAGAGAAAAGACACTTTGGAGAAATTTCACTTCATATTGAGTCTGCATCCCTTTGTCCTTGAAAGTCTAAACTTCTCGTGTTCAACCCCCAAGCTCTTCCTACTTTGTGATGGAGAACCGCATCGAATCCTACATGTGAGATTTACTTTGTGGAGGATTGAAGTGGTGGAGGCCCAACTAGAGGGACTTAGTTTTTCAATTCTGATATGTGTCATTATAGAAGTTTGTCACCTATGTACTTTTGTTGATTACATTAATAAAAATACTCTTTTCTTGTCCGATTGATATCTTTAAAATATTTGAATTACTTTCCATGGGAATCTTTGTCATGTATGTTAATGGATTATGCTAATATATATGCTAACATTATATATCATCACCACATGTTTGTGTATCTTGGTTGTTGAGGACATGTTGCAGGTATAAAGCTTCGAGTCATGTTCTCAACGGTGGTATTCTTCGAACATGCGGACGAGGTAGGATCCTAGCCTTATCTTGTTAGTGTTTTATTTATATATAATATTTGAGATTAGAGTTGATTTATGGGTGTCATTCTGTCTATTGTGGTTTTCCCATAACCATAGAGATATTTTCCTCCTAACAAAATTGGCAACTCCATTGGGGAGATCTCCTTTTTGGGGGGTATTGAGTGTTTTTGTCCTTGATTTTCTCTATGTTTGCTAAGATTCCATGTTTCATGTTGCTTGATAGCCTATATCTTGCCTTGTATATGAGTTTCTTGGCCTAACACTTACCCTGGTAGTGTATTTTTTGGCATACATGGGTTTTCCCTTGACAATTGTGTGCATACGCGAGTTGTCTATCTTTAGGTCGCGTATATACATGTATGTTCCCTGAAAAATCACGTACATCATCTCTTAAGTCTCTTTGGTTGAGTTTGGTGTTTTCTGGGTGAATTTGGTTGGTTGTCGAGACTTTTTGGGCCCCCATTCTAACTGTTAAGTGTCCATAGAGTGATTGGAAACTTGTTATTGTTGATTTTTTGGGAGAACTCCTTTCTTGTCATTTTTCTCATTTGTTGTCCTTGCTTACTGGTATGGGTAGTTTCTTATTGTTATATTGCTTGGATTGATTTTTTTTTTTTGTAGTAGGGTATTCCTATGAGCTTGTTTTTCATTCCTTGCATTTGTTTTTCATTATATTGAAAATAAAAAAATATTTTCTTTATTGCATTTTTCATATGAATTTTGCACTTTTGGTTACTTCACATTGATTTTGGCATATTAAGAAAGAATACACTTCATTGAAATTGTAGATATTTCATTTTGGAAAATAGCATTCAAGAACATACCATCTAATTGAAATTCAATAATAGTACCTAACAATGTTTTTACATTTTCTTATTTTTATATATGTTGAGTCGTAATACCATCAGTTTCATGATCACACCTTTTGAGTAAGTAGAAGCCATTAAAATTAACACTTATTAATTAAAATTGATTAGAAAGGATTTTATTTTTCAGGGTACATAAACAAGTATAGGACCTAAAGCCTTGGAATAGGATTTTGTGAGTAAACATCTCCAAGGATATTAAACTCAACGTATGTGTCTGACCAGGGAGTGGAGAAACCAATTGTGTAATTGGTGACATCAAGAGGCTCTTCTCACACTGGAGTTAAGCATGAGGTCACATGAATTTGGTTGCAGAGATAACACTCTAATAATTTCTTAGCATCAGAGATATTTCTAGGGTTCTATTCGTATTTGGGGGTCTCACTAGTGCCCTTACCTCCATGAGAGGTGGTTATTTCAAGATTTTGGGCTTTTCTACCCTGCCCATATGGTGGATCGGACTTGCGATTTCTCACCTATGCATTATTTGTATCATGGTGACTCTAGTTTCTTGAATTAGGTAGCCACATAGGTTACGTACAGGGGTTATTCTATAGGTAACCTGATTCAGATAAGGGTCGGACAATACATAGAATTTATGGAGGATTTCCTCTACGGAGGGATATGACTGACTGCACTGTGAAGCCTATGAGGGTCCTTATAACTGATTCTAACACATCCACTCTATTTTTGTGGAGTCTCAGGCCCCTCTTGAGTGAAGTATACCTACTTTAGTTCAGGAGGTCGCTTCCAGCCATCATATCCCATTTGTATGCATTGGCCTTTAGCTTCATTTAGGAGTGTTCTCTTTGATTATTACTCAGCCTTAAAATTTTGTATTGTATATTGGGTCTTGATTCATAATGGAGCAAGACCAGGCTCCTCATAGGTCTTGTCATCTTTTGAATCTACCACTGTAATGTCCCCACTTTGGGACATCATCACAGGGCAAAGATTTATGATGACCAGAGTAGCCAGATGGATGCTATAGCGAGTACAGAGGTATTTGAGAGGCATTTTGGGGTCCATATTGCATTGATGATCATATTCCATCATTATGAGCCATTCCTCACAGGTTGATTTGGTTTCGTTGCATTCCGACGATTTCCAGGATTTTGACTATTTTGAGCTATAAGTCAATGGAATTCACTGAAGAGGTCATTTTGGGCACATTATTTGGAGGAACCTCTCAGTGTAATAGCTCATTGGAATCAAGAGGAGAAACACTACAAGATCGGATGGCTAGAAGTGACTTTCAGTGGCCAGGGAAGCCACAAGGAGAGATAAGGATCTTTTCAAAGGTAAAAAGGTTAATTAATTAATTAAAGTGATTTAATTAATTAATTAAATATTAATAAAATGAAAGTCACTTTGGAGGG
>ML788682.1:848724-881320 GCA_009831015.1 Picea engelmannii | reverse complement strand
TGTTATTTGCTGCATACACACATATAAACACATCTAAAAGGTAGATCAGCAAAGTGTTTGACGAAATACCTCACTCAGAAAAAGTTTTAAAAAGACACCAAAACAGTGATGATCCTTGCATAATGGCTTGGGATCATTACAACCACCACGTCTTGATATTTTACCAAGAACGCCTCCTAAAAGGTGGAGTTAATAAGTGTGGTACATATATCTCCACCTTCCAGACTCATGATTATCCTACCATGAGTATCGAGTTAGATTTGAATGTCTCGAGAAGCCCTTCAACTCCTATATCCATTGTTATTAGTGGGGTCCCTTCGACCCCCTTGTCATCAATGGTTGGGATTTTGAAGACTCCCTCATCTGGTGCTACCTGTTGGCACAGAGGCAGACCCAGGGTTTAGTTCCAAGAGCGCACCAACAAGCCCTATCTACTGGCCCTTTCGGAAACACCTATGAAGAAGATGCAGTCTCACCCGAAGTAGCTATGTGGGGGTTGTAAGACAGATATGTCTACAACCATAAGGAGTGTAAAGTGGGTTCGAAGTGATCCTCACACAACAATCTAGTATTATTTATATTCCTAGGATATACTGTGCAAGATATATCTATCATATCTAACCTAGTAATGTAATAGCAGTTTATCAAATGACAAGAACAGAGCATCAATCACACATAACACAATATATACATGGTTCACCCTGTCTCTAGGGATACATCCACATAACCGTGCTTTATGATATATTAAGATGAAAGCATACAGTTCTGATCTGCGCTCTTAGCCAACAAATCTTCTCTCTTCTTCTCTCTATCTATCCCCTCCCTGCGCACCCAGTTGCAGGGTTGATATTCACATGCACCTGAAGATATTACAATACCATAAGGCTCTCGTACTCAGCTCTTCTATCTCTCACAACAATAATCATTCATGTCAAAAAAATACAACTAGATCCAATGAACTCGAACCAACCCTCTTCCCTCATATAGGTTATTATTTATACATTACAATCACTCACCGACATCCTTAGGCTGAAACCTAGGTTTAAAAATCCTAGATACCAAACCCTAGGTGTCTAAAATCCTAGCTCAACTTGACCTTCATTTTCAGGGCTTTGCCAACCTGTCTTTCCTTCTTTCTCACATGGTTCTCTAAAGCATCTAATGGTGGTTGTTTCCTCTTGTTGAGTTGTCCACGATCCTTCTTTCTACTGATCTGTCATCCTGGATCTCCTCGTCCAACAACTTTCTTTCTTGGACTTCTCTCTAACTTTTTTTCTCTTTGCTCACTTCGACCCAGTAACAGTCACTATGTCTTCCGCGAACTTCACATTTTTCCTTTTCTTCCTTGTTCTTCTCTTATTTTGATAAACAAGGGCCAACAGGGCTCCAAGACTCACCTGTGACTCATCCCAAGGCACTTCGTATATGACCTTTTTGTTTTACTTCGACTTCAAGCTACATAGTGCAAATTTTCTTTCTTCTCTATGCCTCATCTCCTTCCCTATGCAGACTGTCTTTTCTGTGTCTAGTACCCAGTTTCAACTGCACCTAGTAACTAGAACATGTTCCTTATGCTTTTACTTAGAGATGCGAGGAAGTTGGTTGTCATAGTACAACTTCAACCAACTCCCATTCACTAATCCTTCCTTCCATTCTACCTTCAAGGTATTCAACTGTGCATCTCCTCGTTCTGTAACATAGGCGATCTCATATGGCGCGAGCCAATGCATTCTGAACTTCCCAGGATGCTTGATGAACTTATTGTCATATACAAGTACTAGATCACCTTGTCTAAATGCCTTCTTCTTGATGTGCCTGTCATGATAGGCCTTTTCTCTTTCCTTCTATACCTGTTGATGAAATCCTGCAATAATTCTGTCTTCCTCCAGTTCGACCAACTGTGCAAGCCTCTCTTGAACAACGCCAGTGTCATCCATTTCTATAAAGGAAACAATTCTTAAGCTTGGTACCAAATATTCCAGTGGCACAACGACTTCGAGACCATATACTAACTTAAAATGGGTTTGCATTGTTAGCTTCTTACAAGTGGTTCTATAGGCCCAAAGATCTACTGGTACTCTTAAATCCTAGTCATTCTTGTTCACACTGCAAATCTTCATCAGTGTTGTCTCCAAGATCTTATTGAATGATTCCACTGTCCCATTTGCTTGTGGATGGTAAGGCGTACTCTTCTGATGCCGTACTGCAAATTCCTCAGTCAGGGATTCAATTGTTTTATTAATAAAATGTGTTCCTTGATCACTCATAAGGATCTTTGAGCATCCAAACCTGGCTTTGATGTCATCAAATATGAAGCACGAAGCTGTAGTTTCACTACAGTCCTTGAATGCTCTTTCTTCAGCCCATCTCCTCAAGTACTATGTTGTTGTAATTATGTATCTTTCTCCTGTGCGCTTTCCTGGTGGTTTTATAGGTCCCATAAGTCAATGGCCCATTTCTCAAATGCTTGTAGGGTCAGTTGTGGTGCTAGTGGCATTTCATCTCTTCTGGCTGGTTTCCCAACTCTTTGCCATACATCGTAGGCTCTGTAATAGTCTTTAACATCTCTGTGTAAGGTAGGCCACCAAAGTCCAGCTCTCAGAACCTTCTGCGTAGTTTCTTTCCCTACGTAATGTCCTCTTGCGATGCCTTCATGAGCTTCTATAAGGATCAATGGTCTCTCTTCTTCCATAACACACCTTCTTAGTATCTCATCAGGTTCGATTTTGTATAGTTGTCCAACTATAAGTGAAAATTTTGTAGCGCGCACTACTAGTTGTTTCTTCTAGGGAATTGTATAATGGATAGGGGCCATTCCTGTTGACAGGAACTGGACTATTTATGCGAAGTGGCCATCAATATTTCTAATGGCCAACAACTGTGCATCCGGAAGTGTATCCTTCAAACTAGTGGGCTCTTCTCCATGTTCCATGTTCCAAACTCATATTACTAAAATAGTAGAAACCATCTTCATATTCTCCCCCCAAACACTGGCTTGTTGACTAGGTATTTTAGCGTAGAGTGATCAGTAAACATTTTAAAGTGTCCTCCCAACAAGTAGTGGCGAAATGTTTGTAGCGCATACACCATGGCTAACCCCTCATGCTCGGTAGTGGTGTAATTGATCTCAGTAGTTGATAGCTTCCTGCTGGAAAAGGCTAACTGATGGTCAATATCTCCTTCCCCAGGTTGTGCTAATGTTGCTCCTAAGGCAATATAAGACACATCGACATGCACATGAAACTCCTTGCTCCAATCTGGAAGAATCAGAATAGGCGTAGTAACCATTTTATGTTTCAGTGTGTCGAAGCTCTACTGACACTCTTTTGTCCAACTAAATTGACTGTCTTTCTTCAAAAGCTTCTCCATGGGTGTTGTAATCTGGGAATATCCTTTAATAAACTTCATGTAATATCTTGTGTGTCCCAGCACAACGCGCAACTGTTTGACTGAAGTAGGAGGGGGTAGATCAACTATAATGGTAATTTTAGATGGATCGACCAACAATCCCTGCCTGCATACAATATGACCTAACGACACTCCAAATTCTGAGAAGAATATGCATTTCTTCAGATTCAAAGCAATTTGACACTACCTGCATTTATACAACATTAGCCTTAGACATTCAATATGGTTTTTCAATAAACTAAAAACAGTCCAATCATCAAAGTATGCTTGTAGAAATTTATACCAAAACTCCTTGAATGATTTGACCACCACCACGGAAAAGATGGTTGGGGAATTCGTCAATCCAAATGACATCACTTTATACTGATAGGACCCCCATTCTGTTGAAAATGTGGTCTTGTGGTGATCTTCCTTGGAAATCCAGATCTAATAGTATCCTGAAAATCCATCTGTAAAAGAATATACTTCCTGGCCTCCCACATTATCTAACACTTCGTCAGTGAATGGCGTAGGGAAGGGGTCATGAAAATAGGCATCATTCATCTTTCTAAGATATAACCATATCCTAATCTCTCATGTCCTCTTATCTTGCACCACCATAGGGCTAATACACTCTAACTCTTCCACAGTTTCTATAATCTCAGATAACAACATTCTGTCGAGCTCAATCTTCACTTTCTCCTTATATTTAGGGTTCAGTATGTAGGGCCTCTGTTTGAATGGTCTTGCATCTGGTTTCAAAGATATCCTCACCTCTCCCATAGGCCCTTTAATTCCATTCATATCAGTGAACTTGGTTGGAAACAAGTCATGGTATTCATGGAGTAATTCTGTAATATTGTCAATGGTGGCAACATCCCAATAATCTCCAACATTTGCAAGCTTCGGTATTTGTTCTGTTCCAATATTGACCTTAATAATATTGATTGGCTATCCAATGAATGGTAACTCATCTCATGGGCCTTCCACATCTATTTGGCCTTTTGTTTCGGAAATGTTCACCTTTCTTGGATAATCGTCTTCATCAACATTGATGTTGTAACAACCTTGTAGTTTCTGGAGAGGCGCAGTCCATTCATCCTCTTCGTGCTCTAAAGGGAGGTTAGATGCCTCCTCAAATAATTTTTGTCTTACAATCTGCAATGCTTGATCTACTAAAGGATATTGAATTTCAAATAAGAAGGTGGTTACAAAATTATGAGTCATACCTTCCCAATCTGTAGTGAAGAGGTGCAGCTCTGCTTGAAGGTACCAGTTGATAGGTGTCGTGTCCAATGTGTTAATGAATTTGTGCACCCAATTCTCTTGAGGAATGTTTCTCCAAGCTTCTTCTCAACTTCGCACATGGTCCTTTGGGAAACATCGAAGTGTGTACCAAACTTTGAAGCCTTCTACTTGTACTGAGAACCGCGTTGTCATCAAGGTACGACATTGTACCCATTCTATAATGTTGTTTTTTTGTGTCCCCCACCATCTTGTTGGAGTTTCTTTCAGGGCCTCATCCATTGCAAACAATCTTTGTTGCATTGTTACACTTTCTTCAAAGTCTGACAAGAAGGTTTCTAAAGGATTTAGACCATCAAATATGGGTAAGTTACTTACTGTTGTGTCGATCCAGTGAAATTCTCTGGTTAATCTAGCACATCTTCTTGTAGATACTTCATACATTTTATTCTGCCAGTTTTCTAGTGCTTCTTCTGAGTCTGATGAACATGCACTGTCACTTCATCAGCTTAGGTTTCCATAAACCATAGGATTAATGTAATCCTGTTGTCTGGCTGTTAATTTGTATATGTTTTCCAGTTCATATATGTGGTCTTCTTCTCTAATGGGTTTTGTGTATCGCTGACCTTCGTCTGGATCTAAGGGTGAAATGACCCTAAGGCCATCTCTTTCAAATGTCATACATATTTTCTTTAAATCAACCATAGTGGAATTATTGAAAGCCCAATCATTTTCCGAACAACGCAAGGTAAGGACAGATATCATCAACTATCTCAATTACCTCAAAATATGCAAACGTTCTTACTCCGTAGATGTCCACAGGGACATGTTCCAATCATCCAAAGGGGCTGACAGCTTGCTGATTATCCATCCTGAGCTTGATAGGGGAATATATCAAATTCAGTTTTCCCATCAGTGTCCAAGTTTTCTTCGTCATGACATTGACCTCCGACCCCAAATCGAGGACCACATAGTCTATATCATATTCACCTATTTGAGCATTCAAGTGTAATTCCTTATTTGTCCTTCTCTTCTTAGCGATTTGGTGTACTTCCCTATTCAGTAGGGGGTCTATCTTTCCTAGATCATACTGTTTGATTAAATTTTGTAGTTCTTGTACAATGCTCTCATATTGAATCAACTTAATACAAGTATATAGAAATTCCATGAGCTTTATTACCTCTTTTCCTTCTCTTGGCGAAGCAGACTGATCAAATTCCTAAGGAATTCCATATTCTCTTAATTATGGTATTGTCTTTCATGAATAACCTTGGTCTCCTTTGAACTCTTTTCTTGCCTCCTCAAATATTTATCTTTCTTTCTTTGCATCAAGAGTTTAGAGCTTCTCTGCATCTTTCTTGATTCTCGAGTCTTCTGTAGTCTTCCCTTGGATCAGTCTATTGTCTCCTGTAACAACGCCTCCTCTGGTGATAAAAACGACTCTAGGGTATTCTCCATGAGGTTCATATTTGATCAATTGTATCTACAGGTTATGTTGAGGTCCTCCTTTCTCGTGAATTTATCTAGCAATGCTTGACATTCCTCAATAACATGCTCGAAGGAGCTACAGTAGCTGCAAGTAGTGAAAGGGTTCTGACAGTCTCTTGTGAGGTGTCCTGGCTGCGTGTAGTTGTAACAGATGATATGTCCTCAGCCTTGTCCCATACCTCCTCCTCCTCCTCATCCTATGAATCCACCACGAGGATTGAAGTTTCCTTTCTCAGGGGAGTTATATTGCATAGTGTTTCCTTCTTGTTGCACTTCGCCTTGAATTTTGTATACGTCTCTTGACCTTTCATGCATGATATTGTAAGCCCTACAATCCCTATCATCATGTCCCATAGACTTACAAAATGTGTAATACAAGTTTGTAGGAGTCTGAACATACTTTTGCATGTAATAGCGCTCACTAGTGCGATGTCTATTTCGACATACCTCATACCAGGGTAAGGTGACTTTCTTCAAAGGGCTCGGAGCTCCAGAGGCCAAGTATTCATGGAATAAGGGATAGTGCTCCTTTCATGGCCTTATGATCTGCATCTGACACATCAGATGTATTCTCTTTTATCTTTTCCCTTGTCTTTCTTCATATCTTCGACCTACAGAGACAAACTAGTTAGCTGACTCAAGATTTGACTCATACATGAGCTAGATTCTCCCATAGGGGTTGATTCTAACTTCATGGTGATATCCAACGCCTCATCCTGTGAAGCAATATTCTGTTGCATCAGAGGATCTCTAATGTGTGATAAGAGGGAAACAATGAACCACTCTTTGTTATACTCATCTAGGATCTGAAAAGTCAGTCGGCCTGTTAAGGACTTGAATCTTTGATCGAATTCCCAAACAGGTTTGGCTACCTTTTTCTTGATCTCTTTCAGCTCTGTAATACATTTTGATTCTGACTTGGGTTTCTTGAACTCTGCAATCAATGCATTCTTTATCTCATTTAGAGGCTTAGGGTATGCAAGTCCTTGGACAAGCTTCATGTACCAACTCAGTGCGCGGTCCTTAGGGTACTACTAAACTGGGTTCTTTTAATAGCCTCGTCAGTGAAATTCTTAATATTCCATATGGATTCACATAGGAACCAGTGCTGATTAGGGTCTTCAAACACGTATCCCCTAAATATAGGGAGTCTCATCTCATCTGCCATAGGTCTTCCTAGGTTTCCTAGGTTTCCTGTCTGAGTATATGTTGAATTGCTAGTAATAGTACTCTGAGGACTCTAGTTTCATAGTGTTTCTTAATCAACATGAGGGATAATAGTACTTACTTCAATGGTTTGCGTAGTTCTTGAAGTCTCTGGTTCTTCTCGACGAAGCTCTTCATCTTTCCCTTCCTCTGTCCCAGCGGGTTCCGAATGCTCTTCGTTCGTTAGGTCTGCCTCTTCTCCACTATAGAAACCCTTGCTACTATCCCTTTCGGAAACACCTGCGAAGCAGATGTAGTCTCACCCGAAGAAGCTATGTGGGGGTTGCAGGACAGAGATGTCTACAACTAGAAGGAATGTAAAGTGGGTTCGAAGTGATCCTCACACAACAATCTAGTATTCTTTATATTCCTAAGATCTATTGTGCAAGATATATCTATCAGATCTAACATAGTAATGCAATAGTAGTATATCAAATAACAAGAATAGAGCATCAATCACACATAACACAATATATATGTGGTTCACCCTCTCTCTAGGGCTACGTCAACATAGTTGTTCTTTATGATATATTAAGATGAAAGAATACAGTTCTGATCTGCGCTCTTAGCCAGTAGATCTTCTCTCTTCTTCTCTTTATCTCTCCCCTCCCTGCACACCCATCTTCATGGTTGATCTTCTCAACCAGCCAGATATCTTACAATACCAGAAGGCTCTCATACTCAACTCTTCTCTCTCTCACAACAATAATCACTCATGTCAAAACAATACAACTAGATCCAATGAACTCAAACCAACCCTCTTCCCTCATATAGGTTCTTATTTATACATTACAATCACTCACCGATATCCTTATGCTGAAACATAGGTGTCAAAACCCTAGATACCAAAACCCTAGGTGTTTAAAACCCTAGGTCAACTTGACCTACGTTTTCAGGGCTTCGCCAACCTATCTTTCCTTCTTTCTCGCGTGGTGCTCCAAAGAATCTAATGGTGGATCTTTCCTCTTGCTGAGTTGTCCACAATCCTTGTTTCTCGCTGATTTGTCATCCTTGATCTCCTCATCCAACCAGTTTATTTCTTAGACTTCGCTCTTCCTTTTCTGCTCTTTTCTCACTTTGACCCAGTAACAGTCACTATGTCTTCCACGAAGTTCGCATTTTGCCTTTTCTTCCCTATTCTTCGCTTATTTCCATAACCAAGGGCCAACACTACCCAACCCTTTGTCTCTGCTCAAGCCATGAGAACAAATCCCTTTGTATTTTTGTACAATATACTGAATTATAGTACTCAGTCAATACTTTTTGACACTAATATGTTTTCATATGGTATTCTAGACATGAATTCACATTTCTCATCATATATGTTGACATCTCATGTGAATCCTAGTTTTGGGTTTGGGGGCACGACGCCTCCTTACATTCTAGTGTCATTTGGTGGGGTCCATGTCCCTCAATCAAATCCATCAGTAGGAAGTTAGAATCCTCTTTATTCTAGACCCAATCCTAGCTTCAATTTTCTAGGATGGAATCCCCATATTGGTGGTCCTTCTACTTCCTATATTTCATCCATCATTCCTTCTTCCAAAGGGTCGATTCCTAAAAATTATTTTATTATGGAAAAACCCCCTCTATATTCTGGTGTTTCAAATGGAGGGATTCAGTTATATAGTATGGGAAACCCCCTACACGAAGTTGTTTTATATGGGGGAAACGTATATCCTCATGTGAGTAATCCTTATAATGTCTCTTTCTCTTTGTAAGTTGTTTCCTCGATGCCCTTACAACCTTTTATGAATCATTTGGGAGGAGGATACTATCCTACTGGACAGGGCCATGATGTATACCAAAACCCTTCTTAAAAAAAGTCTTTCCTAGGAGCACGGGCCTTGACACCGCAACCCTGGATCCCTTTTATGTCCGCGTTAAATCTTCCATACTTGTCAAAATCAATGAATGATCTTGTGCGTCACGATCCATCATGGCTCCCTATCCCCAATAAGCTTCCTTCTGACATTCCAAATCTTGAAGGAAAGACTCGTGAGGACCCTGGTGATCATGTCACCACCTTTCACCTATGCTTCTCTTCTAACTCCCTTAATGATGATTCTATTTGTTGAGGCTATTTCAAATCACCATCACAAGGGGTTTCCACGAAGTGTTACATCGAGATACCTGGGGGCACTTACAAAACTTTCAATCAGATAGTTTTGGTTTTTCTCAATCAATTCCAATTACTGGTTTGTTACGATGTTGGACTAGAACTCTTATCGACTCTTTGGAAAGATAAATCCACCCATATCTATGATCATATCCAAGAGTGGCATATATGGAAGAGGTTTATTAAATCCTACATTCCCATAGAGTTTCTATTGGAATGGTTCACCAAGTCTTTGTTGCCTTATATTTCGAAGGATTTTTCTACATATGGAATGACGTCTAAGGAAGAAGCCATATTCAAAGCCCAATATTTATACCTAATATATACTCAATATCGGATGTTTTATGATATTCTTCCTGATGCACCACAGTCAAGCTACGATCCTAGAGAAAAGCCAGGACCTCATGCTGATGTAATCATAGGTTCTGCAAGTGCCAAGAATACCGACTTGATGATGAACTAGTTGAAATATTTGTCCCTTAGCCATCCCGTAGCAACACAAGATGCGTCTTCGTCCTCCCCCACCCAGACGACGGATGTGCATTCTATACAATCGTCATCAAACCCAAATAGTATCCAACAACCCAAAGGGAACACGAGGAAAGGGAGAGGTAATAATCATAAGGGTGGGAAGAATAATAAGAATAATAAAGCCAAGGAAAACAACAATAATGATAATTCGAATAATAATACTGGTGAGGGAAAGAAAGAAAAGAGGAAGGTGAAGCTTCCTTGTAAAATTTGTAAAAATAATCACCTTACAGACTTGTGCCCCAAAATCAAGGAAGCCTTAAGGCTCTTATCACAATCGCCCATTGTGGTGACAAACCCATTTCCACATAACTATAATATGGACTTGGGGACCTCTAACACTAGAAATGCATTGAGTGGGAGTCAAAACCCCTTGGAACATGAAGGTGGCCATCTATGCATAGATATGGTCAAGTCTCAGATTGATGTAGCCACTCGATATTGTGATTACGGTTCTTCACAAACTATTTTAGGTCCAATGCCTCCCCTCCCCTGGAAACACATTTGCAGATTGATAAGCCAGAACCTTCGCCTCGTATTCCAAAATGAGTAATAAATTGATCTTCCCACAATCCTAATTCTAGAGACACCCAAAACTATTCAATTGACTAATATTTGGGCTAAACCCCATGCACGATGTCGGCTTTGGAGGTGCTCTAGATGTGTCCTTCACAGAGGAACGCCTTGTTATCAGTGTAAGGACCTATAGACTCGCGTGGCTCAAAGGTTATCAAGTTTGATGTTACAGATGCTAATCCTCACTTACCTTACCATGTGGCCTTTCAAATCCATGTGGATTACATGAAAATTACCATCAAATGTATTGTAATTGATGAATGTGCTTCGACATCCATGGTGTCCCTAGCCTGTTGGAAATCCATTGACTCTCCACCCTTGTTTCAATCCATGACCATGTTGGCTACATTTGATGGGCGTTCTTTCAGACCCCATGGGATCCTTTCTTCTTTCCCGGTCCAGTTAGGTGGAAATACTATGGAGGTCAAGGTCGAGGTGGTTGATGTTCCTCTCTACTACAATCTACTACTAGGGCATAATTGGACTTATGCCATGACAACCATTATGTCGTTAGTTTTCCGCACTTTATGCTTTCTTTGTGAAGGTAATATAGTGATGATTGATCAATTGTCCTTTGCACACCCTAGTCCTAGTGCATCGATGCAACCTTTAGTCCCTATTATTGATAATTCTCAGTAGGAAAATGACAATGTTGGTGTCAGGATGTATTCCTCCTTGATGGGTAATTTTTATTTCACGACACCAATTCAACATATTAATGCCTTTTCGAGTGAGTCTTCTTCCTCAATGAGGTCCATTACTTTCTATACTTTTCATTTTGACAACCCTTGGACCCTATTTCTTATGAAGGTCAGTCGCACATTGGGATGGAAATTCCTTTGTCAACAACAGAAGTTGTGTATCAGGATATTCTAGAAGCTACTGTTGACACTGATTCTTCCTCCTCACGGATGGACTAGGTGGATCCAATTGTAGATCCCATATGGGACATTCAATCATATTTTTCACATGATTTCCTTGATGATACTTTAACTTCGAATGAATCCATCTTAGAATCCATTTATGGTCCTGATAGGCCTTGGGATGATATGCATCATCGATCCTTTTTTCTCCCGAAGCTTGTTAGGATTGAGAAGGATGACTTTAGATCTACCTTGAGTGAGATGGTCGGTCACGTCGTTGTTTCGTTATATATGCATAGTATTTAGGCAGAAGGAAACATGGTGAATATTTACCCTACCATTATGATCGACATCTCTTGTACCCTTGGTAAAATAGAAAACGTTTATGTCGATGCAGATTGTTATCCTGAGGAAATTCAGATCTACAGCAATCTCTTCAAATAATTTTGAGATGTATTTTCTTGGTCATATGAAGAGATGCCAAGGATCGAGCCCCACATTATCAAGAATGAAATTAAAACTTATCTGAATGCTAAACTTGTTTGACAATGTCTTAGATATGCAAATCCTAGGAATTGCCCCTCTATTAAGGAATAAGTATAGAAGCTAATTAATGCTAGTTTCATCTACCAGGTTCCCTTTACCAAATGAGTTTACAACCCCGTTCCCATAGATAAAAAGAAAGGAACCATCCATGTATGTATGGATTTTAGGGACCTGAACTAGGCCTGTCCTAAAGATAACTTCTCCATGCCTTTTATTGACCATATTCTAGATGAGTGTTTAGGAAACAAAGTATTTTCCTTTATGGATGGATTTTCAAATTATAATCAGATTCATATCAAACTCGAGGATCAACAAAAGATCATGTTATTTTTCCTTTGGGTACCTTTTCATACCAGTAAATTCCTTTCGGTCTTAAAAATGTCGAGGCAACCTTCCAATGTGCCATGACCTTTGAATTTCATGATCTTAAGCATATCGTTGAAGCTTACCTAGATGATCTCACTACTCACTCTCACAAGATGCTAGATCACTCAACTTGCCTTCAACTAGTATTTGAGAGATGTTGTTATTATCACATTCGTTTGAACCCTCACAGGTGCATATTATTCATTAGTTCTAGTCGTCTTTTAGGATTCATAGTATCTGAGCATGGGATCATGGTGGATCCTATGAAAGTTGAGGCAATAATTCGATTTCCTCCCTTTTGCAACATTTGAAAATTTATTTGTTTACAGGGGAAGTCTAACTTCCTACATCATTTCATAGTGAACTGTGCCAATATAAATAAATGTTTTATGTGTCTTTTGAAGAAGGAAACTATGTCCATATGGGATGAGTGATCCTATGAATCCTTTGATGCTCTTAATAAATCCTTGGTATCAATGCCTCTGTTGAAGCACCTAGACTACAATAGATACTTTTTCCTTTATATCATCACGTCCAAAGGGAATATTGGTATGGTACTAGTTCAAGAGGAAAATGATGTTGATACTGAGAGGGGGGTGAATCAGTATCAAGTACAATTTAAAACCTTTTTCAAATTATACTTAAACCATTCAACTATATCCAATGAGAAATGAACAATAGTATAAGAGTTACACCAATACACCACAATACACCATGCACAATATATGAGAAATAATCAATAGTTATTGTTCAAGGGAAGTAATGAATTCCAAAGGTAGCTACAACTTAAAAATGTAAACGGAGGCATAAACCTCCAAGAGGAAGATAAAATCCTCCAATATCAAGAGAGAGTTGAACTCTCCATCCTTGCCCCTTCCTTCAACCCAGGAATATATGAGAGATAATAAAACTTTACATTAAATCATCACCATCAACCAATCATCACATAGAACCTGATAATGCTTCCTGAGACTTCTTCAATTTTTGAAATTCTTCAATTCTTGGAGTACTCTGATACTATAGATAATATTACTCAATGTATTCTCTGAAACTCCTCCAATTTTCAGTCCTTGAATCCTCCCTAAAAAGAGGTTATAGAAAGAATGGTAGACTTTATTCAATTCTGGTCTATTCAGGACAATGAACTTGAACATAATTCCCCACGCTCAATAATTAACATCTGATTTTGAAACTCCCACACAAGAAACTACAGTCCGTAATCGTTCCAATAAAATTTGTCCCACTTCATTTGGATTCTCGATGAAGAAGTTATGACTGTTTTACCCGGAACACATGTTTATTGACTAACTTCAGGACTGGTCACAAATCCTATATTCCACAGAGTGTATCTCCATTATTATAGTGAATCAAGAGCTGAAATTTTTACCAGAGGTACCTTGATATGTCTTCTCAATACCATATCTCTTTCACCATATGAATCATTCTAGAAAAAACGTTATAGCAAAAATGGTAAGATGACCTGAAAATAACATACCTTAGAACACATCACCAAAAGACTTCATCCTCCCTTGAAATTCGGCCTTCTTTTCTTCTTATTACCTCTGAAATTCGACTTGTATCAAATGAATGTATAATGATGTTTATTTATACCATTTATATCACTTCCTTTTAACATTAGGGCCGACCTGACACTTTCTTATTTTGTAATTATTTTCTTTAATTATCTTCAGGGCTTGCATGTACTTCCTTCTTCAATTCACTTTGTCATCTTCAAAAATTCATTTCTCCTCAACCATGAGGATCCATGTGACATGCCACATACCACCAGAAAGAACATGATGTATACTATCCATCCATGGGTGTTGTATCTGCATGTGCATTTTCCTTCATGTCCAAATACCTTCATCAATCTTGCGGTCCAAAACCCATGACTAAGGTTGACATCAATGAAAACAACCAATATTCCAACAAATGAGCTCCATGAGGACATTTTATACTAACTTAATTGAAATCTAGTTGGTCCTAAACTTAAATACTCTCACGTAGAGAAGTTGGCCTTGGTTGTTATACATGCGGTTTAGAGATTAAAAAATTATATATTACTTTGCAAAACTACTGTGGTTGTGGATATCAATCCATTTCAATACATCCTTACCAAGTGTATCATAGGGGGGAAATACAATAAGTGGATTTTTATTTTGAAATATTTTGATCTTGATTTCTCTTCTGCAAAATCTAAGAAATCACTATTTTTTTCGAACTGATGTCGGACTTCCCTAGACTAGATGAGGATATTTTTCATGAAGATTCGTTCATGGATGAACATGCTTTCCTTATCTCATCTTCGGACCCATGGTATGGAGGCATTTTAATATATCTTCAAACCTTGAATCTCCCCCAACATCTGTTGAGAGATGATCAACGACATATATGTTATAAGGCTAAGAACTAACTTATTATCGATGACACTTTGTATCATCGAAGGGGTGGATAATTTATTGTGTCGTTGTTTGAATCTCAAGGAAGCTAAAGCTATTCTAAATGGATATCATAGTGGGTCATGTGGTATTCATTTATCTGGGCTTGCAACAACCAAAAATATATTGTGAGTTGGTTATTTTTGGCCGTCAATTTTCAAAGATTACGTTGAAACGATCAAGAAGTGTCACCCTTGCTAGGTGTTCACTCAGAAAATGTGCTAGCACCTAACCCCTCTTCACCCAGTCATCACCTTTGGTCCCTTAAGAATGTGGGAGGTGGATTTTATGGACTACAACCCAACCTCGGTTTAGGGGCACCAAAATATTATCTTGGTCGTAGATTATTTCACTAAATGGGAAGAGGCCATGCCTACTGTTAAATCCGCTGGTAAGACTGCAACATTCTTTGTGTTTAATCAGATTATAGCCTGGTTCAAAATCCCAAAAGAGATTGTCATTGATCATGGAAATAAATTTTAGAATGAAATGACAAAGGAGTTAGCATCGAATTTGGGGTTTACACACGGTCATTATTCCCCTTATTATCCCGAGGAAAATGGACAAGTAGAGGCGGTGAATAAATCTCTTAAGACCATTTTTCAAAAAACTTTCAGCCAAAGTAAATCTGACTGGAATGTGATGCTTTACCTTGCACTTTGGGAATATCGAACCAAGGTAAATATTTCCACTAGTTTCTCTCCATTTTTGTTATTACATGGCATGGAGTCAATTCTTCCTATCGAATGTGAAATCCATTCCCTTAAATTGGAAATTAAGATCCTACCTAACACATCTCATCTTGAAGAATGCCCCGTGCACCTATATCACCTCGATTAGTAGCGTCAAGATGCCTCTATGGTTATCGAAGTGAATAAACAACATGTTAAGGTTCAATACAATAATTATGTCTATCCCCAACAATCTGTTGAGGGTGACTTGGTTCTCCTTTATCACCAAGAAAAATAACCACTGGGGGTAGGTAAGTTCAACTCCATGTGGCATGTTCCTTACATCATGTGATGTTTCCTAGAGAAAGGATCCTACAAAATATAATATTATGAGGGGAATATGCTGGACGAGCTCAGAAATGGGCTTTACCTTAAAAGGCATTACGCTTGAGCAAGAAAACGTAGGCATGACCTTTGTATATTAGTGTATCTTAGTGTATATACTTCTCTATATTTTTCTTTTCTTCATCAAATTGCTTATTGAGTTTTCCCTTGGTTGGAATATGTCAACGGAATATTTGGTCTACTTAGGATTCACGGACGATGCTAGTCATAATACGTAGAACATGGCTTTCACAGCTTGGGTTATTTACTCAACTGAGGAAAAAATGGTGTCTTCAGGCGACGTTCATCTGGATCCATCAACAAATAATGTGGTTGAGTATAGCGTAGTTATAGAGTTATTACACGATGCCATTTCAAATGGTGTGTTACAAGGAAAATATCTCTATGGAAAGGGGTAAAACACAATAGACGAAATGACACGTAGAAATAAACTCTAATCCCAAGTATGATACATAAAATAAATGCTAACAAGACAAGGCTATGAGCCTAACTCGTACAAACGTTCGATGAAGACCACTGTTGAGCATGAAACCCAAAGCTTTATACCTACAAATTGTCCTCAAAAACCAATATACACAAGTATACAGTGATAATGTATAGTGTTAGAATATATATTATCATAATCCATTAACATACATGACAAATACACCCTTGGAATAATAATTCAAATATTTGTAAGATATCAATTGGACGAGAAAAGAGTATTTCTATTAAAATAATCAGTAGAAGTACATAGGTGACAAACTTCTGTAACGACACATATCGAAGCTAAGAAACTAAGTCCCTCTAGTTGGGCAAGGAGTTGATGATGTTACCCATCACAAAGAAGGAAGAGCTTGGGGGCTGAACAAGGAGTTCAAACTTTTAAGGACAAAGGGATGCAGACTCAATATGAAGTGAAATTTCTCCGGAGTGTCTTTGCTCTCAAAGTTGAATTGTTTTATCCCTCAAGGCTTGTATATGGCTCAATTTATAACCTTAAAATGGAACTAAAGGGCTGAGTCAAAGTGTTTCCAGTATATGGAAGGTCAAGGATCATGGATCTTGTGACATGGCATGGAAACCTAACATTATTTTTAAATTTTAGCACCAAACCCAATGTACGTGAGTTGTAGTGGAGAAACATCTATATACACTTGTTGTATACCTGATAGAGAGCATATATGTGGAAAAATATGCTTTTTTGGCTATGAAAGGTGAAAAAGGGTACTTCAAGTCTGGATAGAGAAATGGAAAGGACATCCAAGCAAGATGCATGGACTAAGGAAAAATTTGTTGTAACAGATGCACCCTAATGTGTGAGGTCAGAGGAGTATTTGTGATGGCTGAAATACATTATAATTCCGAGAAGTGGAGTAATGGAGACCCAGCTGGAAGTACTAGTTACTCATGAGAATATTAAAATCCATAATGAATTTATACACATGGATTCCAATCTGAATTACACTGCAAATCCATGTGGAAATATATCAAATAGTTGTTCATGGCCATGAATAGGAAATATAAAGTGGACATATGCCATAGGTTGTCATAGTCACAAACAAGGTGTTAGCACTCTGTAAATTATGTCCAGCTGAATAAACAAACAACAGAGGTAATTGTTTCAACCATCTTTAGAGTTGAGGCACTAGCCTTCCCAACTCAGAGAGGGTTCTCTCATGTCACTTGATATATCTATGGAAACTGGCGGCTAGATTTGATTTGTTTGGGAGATTTTTAATAAAGTTGTTGGCGAAGAAGAGGGGAACACTATGGGCTATGGAGTCAAAATTCTGAAAGTGAACGAAGACAATGCATAGACTGATAGAACTCTCCATAGGACAAAGGCTAAATAAGGCGATGAATCTAAGTTATTCTTGAAATAAAAAGATGTGTAGGAAGATAAAGAAGACAAATAACTGCATCAGAGCATTACCAAAATGAATTCTGAATAAGTTAAGAAGACAATCACATAGTTTAAATTGCTTAAGCCGAGAGTGTCACAGGACGAATTCTGGGCCTTTAAACTCTCCAATTTAAATAGAAGAAAATTTAAATGAAATGACAGGCTACAGGAAATACATACGATGAAAGGAAACAAAGCTCATATCACCACCCGTTAGAATCTTTTCATGAACAGTTCAAAATGCTTCTGCATATGTATTCAATTCAGTCCCAGAAAAATTACAATAGAGTCTAGAACCATCGAAATTATTTCCTTGCACTTTTTCCCCTCCCTTAATAAACTCAGAACCTCTAACACTTATACAATTCAAGTTCCTTCAGTGTGCAACCAGTTACAATAACTGAAATGAAACGTTTCAGCTTCTACAATGATTACAAATGAAAGTTTTCAGAAAAATGTTTCATGATCCCTGTAGATTCCTCTGATGCTCCAACTCCTTCATTTGCCACGTTCGCTTTGAAATGTAACTCATACTCTTTCAAATATAATTTCATTTATCAATATTCTCATTAAATATTTGGGAATAATATATTTGAAATAAAAATAATTCCCAAATATTTTTCTATCCTGTATAATGAAATTTCCATAATTTAATTCATGTCTGTGGTTTTTAAAACCAAGTCTTGTTTTCCCAATTCACCATTTCATTGTAAAAAATATTTACTAAAACATTTACTGTGTAATGTTTTTCCAATTTACCGTTTCACTGTGTAAAAACATTTACTGTGTGTTTTTTCCAGTTGGTAAAATACCTTCTATCTTCTTCTTTTACTCCTATAAATATTTGGATAAAGAATTATCCAAGTCTTTGTTCAGGTGCATCTTCCCATTTAAATCCTTTGCATGGAAATAAGCATTAATGTCTTTAATTTGCAAGACGTGAATTTTACCTCTGTAAAACAATTTCACCGTGAGGAAGAATTTCTTTTATTGGAAATCCCATAATCATTATTGAAATGTACTCCTGGAAAAATTCTGCACATAAAACATATGATAAATGTTTGCATTTATTACATCGGGCTTTGGCTGGAGTGGTTTTAATCCAAACTTCTTTTCCTCCGATGTGCTTCATGTAAAAACACGTGTCCACGAAATAATCCACGGTAGTATTTCCCGGTCCGCCTTCAAAAAATTAACCTCCTCGCTACTTAAATCCACGATATGCATGTGCGCTCTCCATCCAACCTTTGAATTTTCCACATTATAAATTAAGATTCATGCCCCTGATTTGACGTGATTCCGTAAATTAAATATTGGATTAAATATTAAAATATTTATATTAATAATAAAAAAAACCCTTTTTTCTATTTTCGAAGGACTTTGGGCATATGAGGCTTAACACATGACTTTGTGGATAGGATAAGGGTGCTTAATAAAAGGCATGTTTTTTTATTTTCAATGGGAATACGAAAATAAGGGTAAAAATGAAGTGATGGGACTAAGGGATTTAGATAAGGTTTAAGGCTAGGTATAAGCTTGGGCTATTTGCCAACTTTTGACTCGTGGAGTACATGAATTTTTTGGATGATCGCATTGGGAAAAGGATTTAGGTGATGGGAGCTTGACGGAGCTGGTGAAAAAGTTATAAAATATGAGTGGAAAAATAACACAAGGACAAGATGCTTTGGAAAAATAAAATGCAAATCAACAGGTGATAATACCATCAACTTTTGATATCAAGGGTTTGGAAAAAATGGTTTTGAGTAGACCAATTTTTTCCCTGACGTACCTCTGGTGTCACCACACATCCACGAACGAAACCATAATTGTTTCCCCGACCCGCCTTTGAATAATTATCTTTCGCGCTGCTTCATTCTCCGATATGTGCCTTAGTTGTTGATCCGAGCTTCTTCAAGATTGACTTTCTGCCAAGTAATAGCTTTTGTGCCTCCACTATATTTGTCTATATCTTGTTGGATATAGCCCGACCCCCCAAAATATCATACTTCCACAGTGATATAGCATTTCGTTAAATTTCTGAAATTTGGATCCTAATATGAAAATTCTTATGGTGATAACATTGGCTCCAACTGGGGATGTTATCCTCCTTGTGAGGTAGCAAAAAAATCGTAGACCTGGTGCCTGATCCATTGGGATTCTCCCAAAACATGTGTGTGTGCCCTGCTCCGTCATGTCACCAGTGTCTTCTAAAAACCAAACTCTGCACACTGCTCCCAACTCGATACTGAATACTGAATACACTGTTAAAATTTGACTGCACACACTACCGGAAATCCAAACTAAAAAATGCTTGACCAACGAGATTATTTGCGCACTCCTATCTACTCTAAAACTTCTAAAATGAATACTCAATCAAGTGATACTAAAGTGCCAATGCAACCAATCAAGCAATTGGCTTCTCGATTTTTCTCCGCTCACATCTTTCTTAAGCAGGTAGACAAATGTACACAATGGCAGCTGAAAATAAAAGTTGAATCCAAAATTTGAATTATGAATAAAACAAACTCCTTCTTCACTGAATACTATAATAAGATGGCCACGGGATCTTGAAAATCATGAAAAATCATTTCTTCTTGATGAGCAAAAATAGAAAGACAAGCTTCTTTCATAAGTGTTTGTTGCTCTTGCTCTATTTCTTTAGTTCTGAGAATATTTTCAAATGAAATGGAAGCAATAGGTTTGTCTACTTCTCCATGCCTCTCAACAAAAACATTCATACATTCTTGAACATCTTCAAATATGACAGTCATATTATGTGCATCAAGACTATCCTCTTATTCCTCAAACAATTCTGATTTGGTTTCATTAAACTTTTGGAAATTTGTTTGAGGACTGTCATTTTGACTTTTAAATGAATGAATGGAAATAAGTTCATGCTCATAATCTCCTTGCAAAATGTGAAAATCTAATATCATGCACTATTTCATAGTCTAGAGTTCCCATGGATGCACTTTCGAAACCATGATATTCAAATGAATCAAATAAAAGCACTGCCTCTTCATTATCTTTATGTATTTTTTATTGAAAAATGGCATATGTTGTTTTGTTTCTTTCTTGAATCTCTATGTGATTTGTTTGTTAATTGCTAGAAGTTTCCATAGATGCAGTTTCAGAATCCTCATCCATGTCTAGGCCACTTAGAATTTGAACAACCATATCATTCATAGGGGGAGAAAGACAACCTTGAAACACTTTGTCTTGCTGAAAATCTTGTTGAATATCTTCATCAAGTTCAGGGGAAGGAAAATGACTTTCAACAACAATTTCTTGATCAACTTCACCTTCAACCAAAGGAGGGGCTACTATTTGTTGTTGGGCTAAATATTCATAAAGGGCTTCTATGATTTCATCATTCATACACTCTTCATTTCCAAAAACATTTTCAAGGTACTTAATGAAATGTTCACAAAATTCACAACAATCTTCAAACACCAAGGATGAAGAATTAGATTCTCCATAATTCTTAAAGAATGTTATATGGAAATCTTTAAGAGAGTATAAGCTGCCTGGTTTTAAACCTTCATACCATAATCTTGGTCTCCCCTCTAAAGTAGCCATAAAAATTTTCATCAAACAATCCTCATGAAATTCAACCCCCAACTTACATATGTGCATGTGAAATCTAATCAAGTGCAAGGCAACATCATTTCCTTTCCCATCTTCGAATTTAGGCAAATATTTTTGCCAATTTATGTGAGGAATACAATTTGGAAAGCCATGAATATGAGATCGATTCATTGGAGCATACCTTGCAGATATTGAACTCATCTTCAGACAGTGGAGTTGCCAATGATGTTTTGGAAGCTGGATTCTACATTGAGAGCGGAGTCGCCAATAAAAATTCAAATTTCTGGATTCTTCTACCAGTGGAATCATCTTCAAACTGATTTTTGACGTGTGGAGTCACCAGAGCAGGAATACAACCAATATGTGCCTAAGTGTCTGCTGCTCTCAGACCTTAGAACTCAACCATGTCGTTCTTCCCAGGGAAAAGTTTTCAATTTCGTCACCGGCAATGGCGCCAAAATGTTAGCACTCCATAAATTTTGTCTTTCTAAATAGACAAATGACAGAGATAACTGTTTCAACCAGCTTAGAGTTGATGCACTAGCCTTCCCAACTTAGAGAGGGTTCTCTCGTGTCACTTGATATATCTATGGAAACCGACGGCTAGATTTGATTTGTTTGGGAGATTTTTAATAGAGTTGTTGGCGAAGAAGAGGGGAACACTATGGGCTATGGAGTTAAAATTCTGAAAGTGAACGAAGACAATGCATAGACTGATAGAACTCTCTAGAGGACAAAGGCTAAATAAGGCGATGAATCTGAGTTATTCTTGAAATAAAAAGATGTGTAGGAAGATGAAGAAGACAAATAACTGCATCAAAGAATTGCTGAAATGAATTCTGAATAAGTTAAGAAGACAATCACATAGTTTAAATTGCTTAAGCCGAGAGCATCGCAAGATGAATTTTGGGCCTTTAAACTCTCCAATTTAAACAGAAGAAAATTTAAATGAAATGATAGGCTACAGGAAATACATACGATGAAAGGAAACAAAGCTCATATAACCACTCGTTAGAATCTTTTCATGAACAGTTCAAAATGCTTTTTCATATGTATTCAATTCATTCCCAGAAAAATTACAATAGAGTCCAGAACCACTGAAATTGTTCCCTTGCAGTTCTGCCCCTCCCTTAATACACTCATAACCTCTAACACTTATACAATTCGAGTTCCTTCAGTGTGTAATTGGTTACAATAACTGAAATGAAACGTTTCAGCTTCTAAAATGATTACAAATGACAGTTTTCAGAAAAATGTTTCACGATCCCTGCAGATTCCTCTGATGCTCCAACTCCTTCCTCTGCCACATTCTGTTTGAAATGTAACTCATACTCTTTCAAATATAATTGCATTTATCGATATTCTCATTAAATATTTGGGAATAATATATTTGAAATAAAAATAATTCCCAAATATTTTTCTATCCTGTATAATGAAATTTCCATAATTTAATTCATGTCCGTGGTTTTTAAAACCAAGTCTTATTTGCCCAATTCACCATTTCATTGTAAAAAAAATTTACTGTTACCATTTCCCTGTAAAAAACATTTACTGTGTAATGTTTTACCAATTTACTGTTTCACTGTGGAAAAACATTTACTGTTTGTTTTTTCCAGTTGGTAAAATACCTTATATCTTCTTCTTTTACTTTTGTAAATATTTGGATAAAGAATTATCCAAGTCTTTGTTCACGTGCATCTTCCCATTTAAATCCTTTGCATGGAAATAAGCATTAATGTCTTTAATTTGTAAAACGTGAATTTTACCTCTGTAAAACAATTTCACCGTGAGGAAGAATTTATTTTATTGGAAATCCCATAATCATTATTGAAATGTACTCCTGGAAAAATGCCACACATAAAACATATGATAATTGTTTGCATTTATTACATCAGGCTTTGGCTGGAGTGGTTTTAATCCAAACTTCTTTTCCTCCGATGTGCTTCATGTAAAAACATGTGTCCACGAAAGAATCCATGGTAGTATTTCCCGATCCACCTTCACAAAATTAACCTCCTTGCTACTTAAATCCCCGATATGCATGTGCGCCCTCCATCCAACCTTTGACTTTTCAACATTATAAATTGAGATTCTTACCCATGATTTGACGTGATTCTGTAAATTAAATATTGGATTAAATATTAATATAAATATAAAAATATTTATATTAATAATAAAAAACCCCCTTTTTTCTATTTTTGAAGGACTTTGGGCATATGAGGCTTAACACATGACTTTGTGGATAGGA
Organism: Picea engelmannii; assembly: GCA_009831015.1. NCBI lineage: Eukaryota > Viridiplantae > Streptophyta > Pinopsida > Pinales > Pinaceae > Picea > Picea engelmannii. The sequence goes on along the minus strand of ML788682.1, from coordinate 857,758 downwards.
TAAGGGTGCTTAATAAAAGGCATATTTTTTATTTTCAACAGGAATATGAAAATAAGGGTAAAAATGAAGTGATGGGACTAAGGGATTTAGATAAGAATTAAGGCTAGGTATAAGCTTGGGATATTTGCCAACTTTTGACTCGTGGAGTACATGACTGTTTTGGATGGTCGCATTGGGTGAAGGATTTAAGTGATGGGAGCTTGACGAAGCTGGTGAAAAATTTATAAAATTTGGGCGGAAAAATAACACAAGGACACGATGCTTTGGAAAAATAAAATGCAAATCAGCAGGTGATAACACCATCAACTTCCGATATCGGGGGTTTGGAAAAAACGGTTTTGAGTAGACCACTTTTTTTCCCGACGTACCTATGGTGTCACCACGTATCCACAAATGAAACCATAATGGTTTCCTCAACCCGCCTTCGAATAATTATCTTCCACGTTGCTTCATTCTCCGATATGTGCCTTAGTCGTTGATCCAGGCTTCCTCAAGATCGGCGGTCCGCTGAGTTATACCTTTTGTGCATCCACTATATTTTTCTCTATGCAGTTGGATATAGACTGAACCCCCAAACTATCATACTTCCACAGTGATATAGAATTTCACTAAATTTCCAAAATTTGGATCCTGATATGAAAATTGTTATGGTGATAACATTGGCTCCAACTGGGCATGTTATCCTCCCTGCAAGGTAGCAAAGAAATAGTAGACCCGATGCCTTATCCATTGGGATTCTCCCAAAACATGTGTGTGTACCTTGCTCCGTCATGTCACCAGTGTCTGTTGAAAACCAAACTCTGCACACTGCTCTTAACTCGATATTGAATACTGAATACACTGCTAAAATCTGACTGCACACACTACTGGAAATACAAACTGAAAAATGCTTGACCAAAAAGATTATTTGTGCACTCCTATCTACTCTAAAACTGTTGAAATGAATACTCAATCAAGTGATACTAAAGTGCCAATGCAACCAATCAAGCAATTGGCGTCCCGATTTTTCTCCGCTCACATCTTTCTTAAGCAGGTAGACAAATGTAAACAATGGCAGCTGAAAACAAAAGTTGAATCCAAAACTTGAATTTATGAATGAAACAAACTCCTTATTCACTGAATACTCTAATAAGATGGCCACAGGATATTGAAAACCATGAAAAATCATTTCTTCTTGATGAGCAAAAACATAAAGACAAGCTTCTTTCATAAGTGTTTGTTTCTTTTGCTCTATTTCTTCAGTTCTGAGAATATTTTCAAATGAAATGGAAGCAATAGGTTTGTCTACTTCTCCATGCATATCAACAAAAAAATTCATACATTCTTGAACATCTTCAAATATGATAGACATATTATGTGCATCAAGACTATCCTCTTGTTCATCAAACAATTCTGATTTGGTTTCATTAAACTTTTGGAAATTTGTTTGAGGACTGTCATTTTGACTTTTAAATGAATGAATGGAAATAAGTTCCTACTCATAATCTCCTTGCAATGTGAAAAGATAACATCATGCACTATTTCACGGTCTAGAGTTCCCATGGATGCACTTTCAAAACCATGATTTTCAAATGAATCAAATAAAAGCACTGCCTCTTCATTATCTTTCAGTATTTCTGATTGAAAAATGGCATATGTTGTTTTGTTTATTTCTTGAAGCTCTATGTGATTTGTTTGTTCATTGCTGGAAGTTTCCATAGATGCAATTTGAGAATCCTCATCCATGTCTAGGCTACTTAGAATTTGAACAACCATATCATTCATAGGGGGAGAAAGACAACCTTGAAACACTTTGTCTTGTTGAAAATTGATGCAAGAGCATCTCTCCACGTCAGCCAGCCAGCCAGCCAGCCACGTCAGTGAATTCAAATCGCGTGTTGAAGAGAGGCGCAACCTCATTTGAAATCTGAATTCAATGTAATTAAATGTCTAAGCTGGTGAGCTGTAGAGCTGTGCCTTTGTGCAGGCTATAGATAAGATCCTCCTTTAATGTTTGTATGGATGAGATCTAGATCCGATTCTGGACTAGACAACCCATTCAATGTAATTGAATAGGGTAGGTAGATTGGAGGGAAGAGCTCGAAGAGCCCCCTTAGGTAAAAGAGATTTTGTATCTCATTTTGAAAAAAAGAAGTTGTAGTTGAAGAGAATCTGCGAGTAGAGAGCAGAAGAGAGAAGAGCCGAGACCTTGTTATAGGCCGTGCTCAGAAACACCTTGTATAAACAGGCATTTTCCATATTTAACACAAAGAGAAGTTTTTCCTGCATTATTATGTGTTATGTGGATGTCTGTGAGTGTTCTTTATATGTTGTGAATGTATGCTAGGCATTTGCAGGTTGTTTTGATTTCAGGTGAAAGTCTTTGAGGTTTCATGCCAAGAGGGCGTGACAAAGTACTGCGGTCTTTGAATACCGATGCACTGAAGCACTTCTGAATATTGCAGGTTCAGACAAAGGCATGTTGCGGCATAAGAGATGGAATCAACAACTCAGGGAAGACCTCAAGGTTGTTGAATACCTTGGAGGCAAGGCTATGTAGGAGAGACACAGTTGCAGACAAAACTTAGCTGTGAGTTCTGTAAAGCTCTGCCAAGTGGGCATTGAGCACAGGCACAAGGTGCAGTTGGAGGAACTCTGTTGTGAGTTCAGACAGAAGCCAAAATCACTGAGGATTCTGTGAAGCTCTGCCAGGTGGGCATTGAGCAGGTGCAAGGGGTGCACAAAGGAAGACTTTTGTTGAAAAGTTTAGGGAAGAGACAAAATCACTGAAGATACTGAGATCTCTGCCAGGTGGGCATTGAGCGGTGCATACGTGCACAGAAGGAGGACAAAACTGTTGAACGTTCTGGGAGAAGACACTCTACCAGGAGGGCATTTGAGTTAGTGTGCAGATAGGCACAGGAGAAGAGAACTCTTTGAGTTCTGTAATTGAAGGAAGAATCCACTGAAGGATCTTCACAGGGTTGCTGTACACCCTGAAAGGCTCAGCAAGAGGTTGCTTGAGCAGAAGGATAGCCAGGAGGGAATTATATTCTCCATCTGTGGGAGAAGGAAGAAGGAAAAAGTCCCTTAGGGGTCTGAGTGATTGGAAAGATCAAAAGAGATAGCACTGTGTGTGCGTGAAGACTCTGTCGAGGTGCAAAAGTCAAAGAATCCCCTTGAGGATTCGAAGGGAGAAAAGCTTAGGAGGAACAACGTTATTGAGAACATAGGCAAGAACTCATAGTCGTGGAGTTCACGGAGACAAGACAAAGATTGAGGCCTTTGAGAACTGGAAATTCTTCCAAGTGCAGGAAGAAAGTGCGTAGCTCAGGAAGGAGCACAACAGCTGTTGGATCGGCCAAATAAATCTGGACCGTTGAAGGTTTCTACGTCCAGGAGGCGTCAGGAGAAGCGCACAAAAGAGGAGATTGTGGACCATCGGATGTTCACATAGGATCCCGTCAGCCATTGGATCGGGAGAGGATGCTCGAAATTTAGCCTCTAGAGTAAGCGCAAATGAAGGACGAATCTGAACCGTCAGATCTTGAGAAAATTACCCATCAGCCGTCGGATTGACTGGAAGGTGCACGGTGGTTAAACCATCGGGAAAAGCCAAGGTGAAATCCCGAAAGAAGAGTTGCCATCGGGGTTTCACATATCGAGAAATCGGAAGTCTCGATGACATGAAATTGGGAATTTCCATGGGAAATTACCCGGAACTGATCTGGACCGTCCGTTAGTGGAGACGCGTGGCGGAGATCGAGCACCCATCGGTACTTTGGCGCATCGGGATATCAGCATTCCCGTGGACAGGAGATCAGGTAAGTCCACCTTGAAAACCCCGACACAAATCTGGACCGTCAGTTTGGGGAGACAGGTGTCAAAAAATACGAAGAGACATCGGGATATTGACACTCCGGAAATCAGAGTTCTCGAGGTTGAAAGAGTCAGGACATCAGAAGTCTAGAAACCCCGAGATTTAATCTGAACCGTCCATCTGGAGGAGGACGCGTGGCAACAATAAGAGCCATCAGGGAAAGGCCCGACAGGAGGTCATCCATCGGCAAATTGGGGATCAACATTTTGCGAGTCCCGTGGACATATGCGTTTCGGCATTGGAAAGCCTGAAACCTTGACATGAGTATATGACTGCAGTCATATGAAAGGTGGTCGCGTGGACCAGGGCATAGCCAGGAGGGGCTAAGGCCAAAGCGTATTGGAAGTTGGAGGATCACGAGTCTAGGGGACATGTGAGTTTCGGCATTGGAAATCCCGAAACCCCGACAAGGGGGAAGCGCCATTGTGGGGGGGCAGCTGTCAGCATATCAGAGAAGTGGATTGTGTCGTTTAAGGGGCCAGTTGTCAGCGTAGCGGAGAGTCGGGATTCGAGGAATCGGGAATCCCGTGGGCATATGCACTTTGGCATTGGAAAGCCCGAAACCCCGACGAGGGATAAGACTGAGGTCACGGGGATAATGGTCATATGGGCCAGAGTCTAGCCAGAAGGGCTAACGTGTAAAGAGCGCGTCAGGATTCAAGGGATCGCGAATCCTGAGGACGATTGTATTTGGACATTGGAAAGTCTGAAACCCCGATGGGGGACAAGGCTGCGGTCTTGTGAGATAGAGGTCACGTGGACCACGCACTTAGCCTGGAGGGCTAACGGGAATTGGGGCGCATTGGGAATTTGAAACCTAAAACCCCGATAGGAGGATATAAGGTTGTGGTCTTATGGAGAGTGGTCATATGGAGCAGGGCATAGCCAGGAGGGGATGAGGTCGAAAGAGAGCTAATTGGTGATCGAGGATTTAGGAGGTAAAGAACTCTTGACGACGGGGAACACGAAACCTCAAAAACCCCAAAATTAAGATCGGGAAAAGTCACAAGCACGTGCAGAGGTCATGACAGGGAGAAAGAAGGACCTGTGGAGCGGGTTTTAACTGAGATTCCATTGGGAGTCCAAGGAGCCGCTTCGTCTCAAAGGGGGAATTTGAATGATCTTGAGAGTGGGTGAGTAGAGGGGTATCCCTCGCCTGCGTCAAGTGTTATCCTCATCGGTGATTGGGGATTTAGGAGGTAAATAACTCTTGACGACGGGGAACGCGAAACCCCGAAAAACCCGAAATTAAGATCGGGAAAATTCATAGGCGCGTGCAGAGGCCGTGACAGGGAGAAAGAAGGACCTGTGGAGTGGGTTTTAACTGAGATTCCATTGGGAGTCCAAGGAGCCTCTTCGGCTCAAAGGGGGAATTTGAATGATCCTGAGAGCGGGTGAGTAGAGGGGTAGCCCTCGCCTGCATCAAAAATATTGTTGAATATCTTCATCAAGTTCAGGGGAAGGAAAATAACTTTCAACAACAATTTCTTGATCACCTTCACCTTCAACCAAAGAAGGGGCTACTATTTGTTTTTGGGATGAATATTCATAAAGGGATTCTATGATTTCATCATTCATACACTCTTCATTTCCAAAAACATTTTCAAGGTACTTAATGAAATTTTCAAAAAATTCACAACAATCTTCAAACACCAAGGATGAAGAATTAGATTCTCCATAATGCTTAAAAAATGTTATATGGAAATATTTAAGAGAGTATAAGCTGCCTAGTTTTAAACCTTCATACCATAATATTTCTCTCCCCTCTAAAGTATCCATAAATATTTTCATCAAACAATCCTCATGAAATTCAACCCCCAACTTACATATGTGCATGTGAAATCTAATCAAGTGCAAGGCAGCATCATTTCCTTTCCCATCTTTGAATTTAGGCAAATATTTTTGCAAATTTATGTGAGGAATACGATTTGGAAAGCTAGGAATATGAGATCAATTCATTGGAGCATACCTTGCAGATATTGAACTCATCTTCAGACAGTGGAGTCGCCAATGATGTTTTAGAAGTTGGATTCTTCATTGAGAGTGGAGTCACCAATAAAAATTCAAATTTCTGGATTCTTCTACCAGTGGAATCGCCTTCAAACTGATTTTTGATGTGTGGAGTCGCTAGAGCAGGAATACAACCAATATTTGCCTACGTGTCTACTGCTCTCAGACCTTAGAAATCAACCATGTCGTTCTTCCTAGGGAAAAATTTTCAATTTTGTCTCCGGCAACGACACCAAAATGTTAGCGCTCCGTAAATTTTGTTAGGCTAAACAGACAAACGAAAGAGGTAATTGTTTCAACCAGCTTTAGAGTTGAGGCACTAGCCTGCCCAACTCAGAGAGGGTTCTCTCGTGTCACTTGATATATATATGGAAACCAACGGCTAGATTTGATTTTTTTGGGAGATTTTTAATAGAGTTGTTGGCGAAGAAGAGGGGAACACTACACTATGGGCTATGGAGTCAAAATTATGAAAGTGAACGAAGAAAATGCATAGAATGATAGAACTCTCCAGAGGACAAAGGCTAAATAAGGCGATGAATCTGAGTTATTCTTGAAATAAAAATATGTGTAGGAAGATAAAGAAGACAAATAACTGCATCAAAGCATTGCTGAAATGAATTCTGAATAAGTTAAGAAGACAATCACATAGTTTAAATTTCTTAAGACGAGAGCATCACAGGACGAATTCTAGGCCTTTAAACTCTCCAATTTAAACAGAAGAAAATTTAAATGAAATGAAAAGCTACAGGAAATACATACGATGAAAGGAAACAAAAATGATATAACCACCCGTTAGAATCTTTTCATGAACAGTTCAAAATTCTTCTACATATGTATTCAATTCAGTCCCAAAAAAGTTACAATAGAGTCCAAAACCACCAAAATTGTGCCCTTGCAGTTCTGCCCCTCCCTTAATACACTCAGAACCTCTAACACTTATACAATTCGAGTTCCTTCAGTGTGCAACCGGTTATAATAACTGAAATGAAACGTTTCATCTTCTACAATGATTACAAATGACAGTTTTCAGAAAAAAGTTTCATGATCCTTCCAGATTCCTCTGACGCTCCAACTCCTTCCTCTGCCATGTTCTCTTTGAAATGTTACTCATACTCTTTCAAATATAATTGCATTTATCAATATTCTCATTAAATATTTGGGAATAATATATTTGAAATAAAAATAATTCCCAAATATTTTTCTATCCTGTATAATGAAATTTCCATAATTTAATTTATGTCCATGGTTTTTAAAACCAAGTCTTGTTTGCCCAATTCACCATTTCATTGTAAAAAAAAATTATTGTTACCATTTACCTGTAAAAAACATTTATTGTGTAATGTTTTTCCAATTTACCGTTTCACTGTGTAAAAACATTTATTGTGTGTTTTTTCCAGTTGGTAAAATACCTTCTATCTTCTTCTTTTACTCCTGTAAATATTTGGATAAAGAATTATCCAAGTTTTTGTTCACGTGCATCTTCCCATTTAAATCTTTTGCATGTAAATAAGCATTAATGTCTTTAATTTGTAAAATGTGAATTTTACCTCTGTAAAACAATTTCACCGTCTTTCGGTCTTCTTCAAGATCGACGGTCTTTCGAGTTATACCTTTTGCGCCTCTGCTATATTTTTCTATATGCCGTTGGATATAGCCTGACCCCCCAAACTATCATACTTCCACAGTGATATAGCATTTCACTAAATTTCCAAAATTTGGATCCTGATATGAAAATTGTTATGGTGATAACACAAGGCACAAAGGAATCTAGTCTCAAAATCAATCTGAAGATATCTGTATACAATGGAGTACAATCTAATCTCCCATGATCACTGAAGTCATATAGGTACTAGTCCAATGAAATACAACAACATATTAGGAATGCTTCTACTTTAATATGGAGGTCTTCTGCATTGTTATCACCATAAATAAATTTTGTGTGGAATCAAGTTTTTGAGACTTATAAAGGTGCTAAATTGATGTGGAGATGTGACTAACTAGGCTAAATCTGGTGAGAGGAGGCTAGATCTGGTGGGTGCTAACGTGATGGGACCTGACACATCATGGATCATGAAGCTCCCCATAATAACGGTCGGAGATTGTTTCGAGGGGAGGAGTTGCATGGAGGATAATTCCCGAAAGACGACTGAAAAATAAACCACGGTTTTGGGTCTAGACCACGTGGCACCACTGGGTGCATTTCGGGTTGAGAAGCGGGTTTCCCCAAACCACTTCCTTGCGCCCCCGAAATTGGGAATATATATAAAAGGGGCACTTGTTGTTTATTTTATTATTTTTCAAATACTAGAATGTTTGAAAGTTGGCATGACCAATCCATTCAAATGAAACTCAACAATATGCCAAGATCATGCCATTTCTGCTAATTTATAGGTATTTTTCATCGCCACCATGGAACCTATCTGTTGTGGGGTATTCTACCCTACGGACTAATAAGCTAGGGCTCTAAGCCTATACGCAGATCATGACCCTTAAGATTTAACTTTTAACCTTCTACCCAAAATCTCAATCCCTTTTCTCGCACACACGGGAAGAATAAACCAACCTTTTTCCGACGATTGAAGTAGATCCTCCGTTGAGTTGTTATCTCCTTGCTGCTACTCCTTCCACAAAGCTTCCTACAATCAAGACAATACTATGCATGCATTCTACTGATCTACTAGGGGGTTAGAGATAAAACATGAATCAAATAACATAGATGAGACTCATGTATTTGGGACGGGAAAAGCATCTTTTTCATTAACTTCAATATAAACCAACTTACAATGATTTCTGAGGCCGGTCACCGTTCCACGATCCTGATCCTGGGCTCTTCCTCTTCTTTTTGTCCTCCAACTGCTGCTTCTTGAGTTTCTCCTAAAGCTTGAGGCAAGGCTAAAGGGTTGGGACAAAACTGGCTTGGCAATTTGGCAGAGTTTCTTTGCTATGATTTTTCCTCCTTTTGAATAGTACCCCTACCCCTCTTTTTATAGGCTATAAGGAGCTAGGGTTTTTGGCAAACTCTCGGCCATGCATGGCGAAGAGTTCTAGTTAACTGACAAAAAGCCTCGTGTCCCGGCGGAAACTTTCCTGATTTTTTGCTTTGTTAGGTACCCGCGGGCTGTTTTGGGTTAGCCCGCGGATGCCCGCGTGCAGTAAAAGGAC
>ML788682.1:816791-840007 GCA_009831015.1 Picea engelmannii | reverse complement strand
AGACTGAAACACAAGACTATAAACCAATTCAGACCCAGACAGGGTCCAGAAAGCCCCCTGAGAAGATAAACTTCTGACAGGGGAAGAGGGGACTGCCTCTTAAACTTCCTGGTCACTACACGCTACTGAAACCACCACAGGACATGGATATCCGCGTGCTGCAGAAGGTTAGGGTGCGGGTCACCCGCGGGCAGGGCTTCTGCAGGCCGCGGGTACCTCTGTGTGTCCCGAAAAGAAATGTCGAGTGTCAGTCAAGGAAAACTGGTATTGATCACCAGGTTCCCTGCCATCTTTCGGCTAACAGAAAACAAAATAAGCAAAGAAACAGAAACTTAATTATTTGAACTACCAAAAGATCTTTCACCAAACCCGGAAACCCTAAGAGTAAGATATCCCCAGTGGAGTCTCCAATTCTATTGTGGGGTATTATACCCTACAGACTAATAAGCTAGGGCTCTAAGCCTATACGCAGATCATGACCCTTAAGATTTAACTTTTAACCTTCTACCCAAAATCTCAATCCCTTTTCTTAGGCACACACGAGAAGAATAAACCAACCTTTTTCCGACGGTTGAAGTAGATCCTCCGTTGAGTTGTTATCTCCTTACTGCTGCTCCTTCCACAAATCTTCCTGCAATCAAGACAATACTATGCATGCATGCTACTGATCTACTAGGGGGTTAGAGATAAAACATGAATCAAATAACATAGATGAGACTCATGTATTTGGGACGGGAAAAGTATCTTTTTCATTAACTTCAATATAAACCAACTTACAATGATTTCTGAGGCTGGTCACCGTTCCACGATCCTGATCCTGGGCTCTTCCTCTTCTTTTTGTCCTCCAACTGCTGCTTCTTGAGTTTCTCCTAAAGCTTGAGGCAAGGCTAAAGGGTTGGGACAAAACTGGCTTGTCAATTTGGCAGAGTTTCTTTGCTATGATTTTTCCTCCTTTTGAATAGTACCCCTACCCCTCCTTTTATAGGCTAGAAGGAGCTAGGGTTTTTGGCGAACTCTCGGCCATGCATGGCGAAGAGTTCCAGTTAACTGACAAAAAGCCTCATGTCCCGGCGGAAACTTTCCTGATTTTTTGCTTTGTTAGGTACCCGCGGGCTGTTTTGGGTTAGCCCGCGGATGCCCGCGTGCAGTAAAAGGACAGCAAGCGGTTGCCCGTGCCCAGTGAGAAGTTAGGGCGTGGGTTTCTTGTTTTAAATGGTTTTTTGAGGATTTGTTCAGCATGGCTTTGGCTAGGAAGAGGCATGAGTTGGCCTGATGCCAGGTAAACCTGCATGGTGCATTTTAGGGTTATAACACTATCATAATTTTAGTGACAGAGCAAGACCTCGTATCAAATGAAGAATCCCTAATTGACCGAGATTTAGATGTGTTCGAGACTGAAATCACCATTTATCCCATCTTTGTGTCCAGAAATAATCTCTCTGATAATGTAGGGAAGCAAATATTGTTTCTTGAAGCATTCCATGACACTATAGTCCCTTATATTGTTGAGGTCTCTTTCCCTTTTCCCGAATTCATAGGTTGGTGTGCAGAACAATATTCACAGGAAGAGAAAGTCATTGTCAATAAACAGGGGTCCGAGGTCCCATGTAGGATAGATATTCTATCAATTCGAGGTGCCCTTGGCATACCAGAGTCCTTCTCTGCAGTCTCTAAACCTTTTGAGGAAGAAAATATAATTAGGGTTTATAGGGAGTGTCCATCAGAAGTCAAAGACCTATTCTTACAGACAATTGTCAAACCAGAGAATCTTTCTGAAAGTATGTCTTTGCCAATGAGTGTTAGTGTCATGGTTATTCAGGTCCAATGGGTTTGTTCCCTACTGAGTCAAATTTAAGGTCTAGATAATGACAAACATGTGGTTGAGGTCATGTTGGGCTCTTTGTTGGAATTTTTTCAGTCAGATTCTAGTCTGTCAGTTTATGACACCTTTGATCAATTCATAGCTGATAATATCCACAAACAGCTAGTGAATTTTTTATCACTAAGACATTTCAGATATTACACATACTTTCTGAAGATTTTCCTGGAAACAAATAAGAGAGAGTTTCCTGAAGAAACATTCATATAAATTGAATGTAAAAGTATCACATTTCTCATTTTCATCAACAAAGCCACGTCCATGGTTTACAAATTTATTTTCAACACCAACCTACCAAGAGTCCTAGATGACATGAGGAGTTATTTATAGCCAAATCCAGAAAATAGAGTGGGGGATTGGGTACTTTTCATGCATTCAATAGTGGTCTAGGTTTATGGTTGTCATGAATTCCCCTATATTTTTCCTATTTTTCTGACACCCAAAGTTTTTTCCCTTGAATTCATTAGGCAAAGAATCATATCAGAGACAAAGCATTTCTTGAAATTGCACAAAGCCTCCAACCTCAAATTTCCTCTCATCATTGGACCCTTCATTGTCAAGACTAGATCATGCTTATATCAAATCCAAGAAAATCTCAAAGAGTTTGATTTTTTATAGATTCAAAGAAGAATATATGATCCACATGAGATCATATCCAAGAGAAGACTGATGAACAAACAGGCCCCTTACGAGCATGAAAATGTTGAGGGTTTTGACAAATTGGAAAATCTAGAAGTATGTGTTGATATGGAAGAAATCTTGCAACCAACTCAAACACAAAAAGTGGAGGAAACCTTGCAGTAGACTCAAACACATAAAACTCCTCAGAATATGATAGTCAAAGTTCCCAAAGTAAGTGTTTACAACAAAAGAAGTAGTTCAAAATCCATGGGTACCAGTGATCAGTAGACTGCCCCTAAGAAGATGAAGATCAGACAATCCCCACAGATAGTGGATCTAGATGAGGAAGAGCCTAAATAACAAGTGAATATGGATATTGTGGAGAGTGGTACCAACACTATAGAAGTTGAAAAGGGAAGAAAGAACCAAAGTGAAGGCATCTAAAGAACTTTCAGTAGCAAAAAACACATCGTTGATAAGACATCTGGAGAAGCTTATCAATCTAAAGAGGATTTGGCAAAACAATATGCTGAGAAATGAAATATGGCTATGGGTGAGATGAGAGAGTTACTCCCTAAAGTGGAAATTATTTCTTAGCACAAGTCTTCTCTGTTCATAGTAAGAGATATAGAGAAGACGAAATTTAATATAGTAGTTGCAAATCAAGACAAAGTATCTGAGATCAAGATAAAATATGACAGCATCAGTGCTCCAGACAAAGTCAAATTCCATAGGAATACCAATGATATGTTGTATTATGATTACTTGGGTCTAAGTCTAAATAATTCAAAGCTGTCAACTTATGCAATAAAGTTGGAAGGGAAGTTAAGGCAAGAAAAGGAATCCAACAGAGCTTGGAAAACTCAGGTCAAGAGGCTAGAATCTTAAGGCCCTCATGGATTGAAATCCTCATTGGATGAAAAGGAAAATCTGATTCAAATATTGAAGAAGAAATTAAAAATGTATGCCACAGAGCATCCACAAACATCAAAGATAGTTTCTCTAAAATAGGAAAAGGAAGCATTTTGATAAGAGGCATTAAACTACAAGGCTAAGGTATTACAACTAGAACATGAAAAGGTGAATTGGTCACAAGAAAAGACATAACTACTGAACATGGTTGTAGTTGTACCTTATACTGTAGAAGTTGGGCCAAGCATTGAAGGACTTGTCCAGGCTATGTCATAAGTTAGCCTCAAGATAGGAGAAATCAAAGGGTTAAACGGAGACATAGATAAATTTAAGCAGGAAATGAAAACAAAAGATGAAAGGATGGCTCAATTTCAAAAGGAGAATCAATCTTTGTAGGAGACGATAGACAAGATGAAAATAAGATTGAGAGGAAAATGATTGTTGCAGGGAGCCAAACATATCATCTGGGATTCTATAGCTGTTGAAGCTGCCAAATTCAGGGTGTACTTAAACTTTATCAATGATAAAGACATCATGGCCATCACAGCCAGAAGCAGGTGCACTATTGTAAATGAGACCTTAGCAAAGAAACCATCAGAGTGGGCCCAAAATTCCATAAACCTACTAAACTCCATCCCTATTGTAGAGCTTCATACCATTGGGGTAAAATATAGGACTACATTGATCATCTAGGCCATGAGGGTTATTTCCAAACATAACCTGCTAAAATTAGTCCAAACTAAGGCCACACAGATGGAGAAAAGTGTACAAGAATTCAAGGATTTGTTTAAAGAGTTGTTCATCAAAGGCCTCCCACCATTTTGGGATGGAAAAGGAAAATTATATGATCAGGAGGAATACAAATCTTGCCTCACTCAATGCAGAATGGGTCACTCCAATTTTGAAAACCTGGAGGAAAACTTGAAAGGAGTAACCATGATTGAACATTTGATTACATATTTTGAGATTTTGAATTAGTTCAAAACAGTGAAGATTGGACTACCAGTCATGACATATACCTCCTGCATTGAACTTGAGATCCTAATCAAAGAAATGATGGACTATGATATCCCTTCTAACTTGCAATGGAAGGAGATAATATGGATGGGTCAAACGAAATACAGTTTTCCGGGGTCCAGCAAAAGATGTCCAGGTGTCACTGAATATGGCAGATCAGACAAAAGACTAGAAAATAACAAGTGGCAAAAGAAGAAGCTGAAGCATCATAGGAATCAGAAGTTGGATCATGAAAAGTTTTCTTGTTAATCATTGTAATCGGTTCCCATACCAAAACTGTCATTTGTAATCATTGTAATCAGTTTTAGAAGATGAAACGTTTCAGTTCAACTATTGTAACTGGTTTCTAACTAAAGGAACTCGAATTGTATAAGTATTAGAAGTTCCAAAAGTATTAACGTTGGCAGAAGTGCAAGGGAACAATTTTAGTTGTTATGAACTCATTGTAATTTTTTGAAGCTGAGTTGAATACATATGCAGAAGTCTTTGAAGTTTCCATGAAAATATTCTAATGGTGGTGATATGAGTTTGTCTTCTCTCTTTGTATGTATTTCCTATATTTCTGATTTCATTTTCATTGTCTTCTATTTAAATTGGATATTCAAAGGCCTAGAATTGATCTTGTGATGCTCTCGGCTGAAGCAATTTAAATTGTGTTAAGCTATTCCTAACCAATTTAGAATTCATTTATTTAATGCTCTGATGCAGTTACATGTTTTCTTTTTCTTCCTACACTCTGCAAATTGACAAATTATAACTCAGATTTATCACCTCATTTATCCTTTATCCTTTGGAGGTTTCTACAAACAACTCAGTGTTTTCATTCATTTTAATATGTTTGACTCCATAGCCCGAAGTGTACCTCCCCTTCCTTGCCAACAAATTTATAAAAAAAACCCAAAACAACAAAACCTAGCCATTGATTGTCAAAGAAACACCTAGTGACACGAGAGAGCCCTCTCTAAGTTGAAAAGGATAATACTCAGCTCTAAAGTTAGTTTGTAGGTTACCTCTGCCATTTGTTTTATCATCCGAACAAATTTATAGAGTGTTAACATACACTATCCATCGAAGGTGAAATTATACATCATGTGAATAGAGGATTTGAGGTTGAACACAATGAGACTTCATTTGATTACTGGTCATTGAGGTATATCATTAACAAATGAAATATGACCTAATGATAATTAAAGTAGGTATCAAGGCATCGAGTACATTTTACAAGTTTGAATAAGGGTGTTGAGGTCGAACACTTGAAGAATTCCTCGATTAGGGGGAATTGATGTATTACCAACTACCAATGGTAGGAGAAACTACCACTGATGACTAGAATCCTCTAAGTACTCATAGGAATCTAGGTCTCATTTCCAAAATAGATGAGATGAATCCGATGGAAAGAGACCCACTAAAAGGAGAGCATTAGGGAATCTCTCATCATCTAGCATAAGGTATAAAGAAATAGATTGATTATTAGGAGAAGCTTGGATGAATAGGATGTTAACGAACCAATGATCCTATGCATCCCTCACATGCAATGGATACAAGTAGTGCACCATATGCAAGTAGTGCATGGAAGTGGACTCAAAATTTTGTGCTCTATTCAAAGGCTACACGACTTCTTCCGAGATGAGATAATATTCTTTTCCCGCCTTTATTCTTTTTATTTCTTCATAGGAAAATAATTTTTATGATACAGGAGAGGAAACGAGTGTCGCAAGTAAGAAACTGGCTCCAAATAGTGGAACATACCTATGCACGATCCAAGGAAGTCCATGCAGGGCATGGACACTCGGGGGAATGTTTCCTCTTAGGGTACAAGGTGTCAAGATGTAAAGGATATATAAAAGGATTTACTTGGCTAGTGATGAAAATTGTTGAGGTAAGAGTCTTTTAACGAGAAAGCGAGAACTGACAATAGGCTCAATACTGCAAGAAGGATGATGGAATGTGATTACAACTTAACTCCAAAGAATGTCCTTTTTCGTAGATTTAGTCCCCTAGGCCCGAAAAATTATAAAATAATGCCCAGGAGAAATATTCTATCCAATGGTGACTAGAGTATTCATTTTTCATAAGTAATCTACTTGGTCTGGAAAAGGGTTAAACTTATACCAAATACATGTCATTTCAAATCCATTTAATGAGTGTGGAAGACACAAGTTCACTCATCAATATTTTTCATTTTTTCAAGAGTTAGAAAAGAGCTTAACCAAGACTCAAGAGGAGTCCCATAGGTAAAGTTCAAAATGCTTGTGAGTAAGAATACGGGATTTGAGCACAAATTCATATCAGAACTATAAGGAACTCCTGGTCTTATGGAATAACTTCTGCATGGGAACCAAATGGCACAAAGGTTCTAACTAGGGTACCCATGTTTGGTAAGACTCTACAACTTAATAATGACACTTCTAGTAGCAGTTGCTGAGTTATGAAAAGGTACAAATATTCCTTTCATTATCATGATTTAGGATACAATCTCGATTGGTTTTTCTATTACTTGGGAATAAAATAGAATAGAAAATGATTAAAATGTCTTCCAGAATTATTATTGAGATCTATTTTATAAATTCTAAAATATGGTTGGAATTATTTGATTTTGTTACAGGAATGGGTAAATATTGGTAAACCCATGATAGCTATAGAGATTTTGGAGACACGTCAGCTATTGGAGGCTAAATATATTAGGTGCAAAGCAGTTTCAAGAGAGATTGGTTCTCTATTTTGTAAACTTCATAAATAGTAATAGCAATCCTGAGGATCTTTCGATCCTGAGGAAGCTTAATTTACCCATATTTTGTAATATATAAAGGGTAGTGGATCCTGGACGAGATCATCTAAGATTTTAATCCAAGCATTTAGAACTCAGAATTGCTCTGCACAAACAACTTTTGTAAATGTTGGATTAGTTATGGAATTAATAAAGGCTTTGAACGTTTTCATCATTTTCGTATAACGAGTTTCTAGCAACATTACTTCTGAGGACCGAGGGCCCAGTCTGAAGGAGTTACTGCCTCAATCTGTAATTGTATCAATTTGATTCATGTTTTATGGTTTAAATATCTTTTGTTGTAATTAAGATAAATGTGTGAGTGTATTGATAATTTCATGTTGTTTTCTTGTAAAAGATAGATGCTTCATTGTAAATGTTATCAATTGTTGTTCCAGATTCCATTTTGATGTAGTTTACTACTTGACAGTTCCTCTCATTTTCACATGCATTGTTCCTTTTCGCTTAAATTAACATTTGTTGTCCTTTTCCTTTAGTTTAGTATTTGTTGTTCCTTTTCGCTGAAATTAGCATTTGTTGTCCCTTTCGCTTAGTTTAGTATTTGTTGTTCCTTTCCGCTAAATTAGCATTTGTTGTTCCTTTCATTCGTTGTTTGTTTCTCAATTTATAGTACTCAGTTATTTCTTTCGAGCATATTAGATAGTCATCAATAGATCAGTTTATTAAGATTTTCCATAGATTCAATTCGTGTTCTTAATTAGATCAATTTAGCAATTCAATTCATGCTTTTAAGTACGTTATAGATCATATTTCAATCATGTTCAGTAAAATATTAGTTTCAGAATTTTAATGAATGTGTGAGGAACCTGATTGTTGATAAACCCAGATTTTCTTTAACTACGCGATTTTAACCTCTACGAGCTATATGCATAGACTTTGCTGATATTCTTGAAATAAAAGAAGAATCCTTGGTTTGATAAATTAATGTTAAACTAAGGTTTTTTTTAGGACATCTTTAGAGCCCAACATTTTGGCACCATTGCCGAGGAGGGTGTCAAAGATATCATAGGTTATGTCTCTGGAGGATGAGGTATTGAAGACGAAAGGTAAGAACCTACGCAAGAAATAAGTAAATTGCTTATGCCAATGCATACCCCTAGATGATATATAGAGATTGTATAGGTGTTTAGAATTTTATTTGTGTAAAGTGTGTATGACTAAAAATAAAGAACCTGAAAAACCAAAACCCCCACCAAAAAATACCAAAGCCCAGGGCTCGGTGCTCCCTGGGAGAAACACTTTCATAGAAGACATCATCCGAAAATATGAATCTCCAACTTCAGTTGGACCTAGGAGAGGCTCCACCTAAATCCCTCAGGCAACAGTTTCACCAACTACAACCCATGTTGAGGTTCACAACAAAACTGGAGGAACTGAGCAAAGTTTTCAAAGTAGAGATCTTCCACCTCTCGACCCATTAAAAGAGGGAAATTTGTGTAATCTAAATGAAGGAGAAGTGGAAACCATCGGGGTTGCTAAGGAAAACCCATCACCACCACTTGATCCTGAATCTCCTATGAAAGGAGAATGCATACTTGAAATCCCAGACAGAGGTAGCGTAACCAAATCCCCAAGGGAGTCGAGTAATCAATCAAAAGAGAACCCATGCCAAGAAATTATGGAAGATTATTAGCATATCTTCGACCAAATGGAACAACAAAATCAATAATGACCCCATACCTCCATGTTGGAATATTCGATAGTTGATCTAGTTGCCAATTCCCCTATGAAAGAAATTTCCCTATAGAATTTGCCAAACTTTCATGAATTTATTTCAGAAGACCCAGATGCATTCTTATTCGAATCAGATGTCCTATGTAGGGGTTATGATTACACCTCTGAAACCCAAAAACTAAAGTTGTTCCATTCGACTTTGAAAGGGGTCGCTCTATGTTGGTTTATGGGACTAGGAGGAAGAACTATAAACTCATGGGATCAGATGAAACGAGCCTTCTTGAGAAAATATCAGAATTATTGTAGAACCAAGGATCTAAAAGATGAAATATTTCAAATTACTACAAAATAAAATGAGACGTTAGAAGAATATGTTGAAAGGTTCCAATACAATTTGCAAAGATCCCCTTATGGTACATTACCAGGTGAAGTGCTCAAAGCCACTTTGATAAAGAGAATGAAATATGAATGGGTAGAAACATTGAATTTAATGGGGAAGGGTGATATATATCAAGAAACATATGATAACATCATTCAGTTGTGCATCAGGTGCTCACGTGGAAGTACATGGACCAGGTCAGGGATGCAGAATCCCCTCACCAGAAATAGTAATATTACCAGCAGAGGCGTCACCTGAGAAAAAGTCAATAATCTCTTAGAAAATTTCAAAACTGATATTCTGAGCACTCTTACTACACAATTGGATGTATTGCAGGACAAACAGAAGAAAATAGAAGTGGAACAGACCTTAGCCATATTTTTCCACAGATGCAGAAAAAAACATGGTCCAAGGGAATGTCCAGTGGATGTGGTTCGGGTGTGTGTTATTTGTGCTAAATACCATGAAACAGATCAATGCCCATCACTCCTAGGATTAAAATTTGTCTTTAGAGAAGCGGAAGAGGAAAAAAAACCATTATATTGGATGGCTCAACATCACCAATGGCAGGCCCAACCTCCAGGTACACTACAAGATCCATCTTGTTTCTTTTCTGGACAATATAATCAACAAAAAAATTATGGAAACACATGGCAGGGCCAACCATTTTCTAACCCCAATTGTCAGTCCCAACAATATCCAACTACAAATCCCACTTGGCCAAACCAACTAGCTGCAAACCCCATTTGGCAGAATCAACCAACTACAAATTCCACCTGGCCTAACTCACAATACCCTACCTCATCCTGGAAAAACTAAAACAACAACCCCTACCCTTCATAGTGGTTCAACATAGCTTCCCAAAACCCAAATTGGAACCATAATTGGAAGCACCCCATGGGAATGACCAATCAACCCATGGGGATGGCCCCTCAAACCCAACCCACTTTGGAATGTCCACCCCAACTACCCCAGAATCCTCAATTGCAATTATTCCCTCAATTACCAGCCCAACCTCACCCAAATACTAATAATAGACCAACCCAGCTCATCCATATTATGGATAATGTTGAAGGGGAAATCAACTCGGTAGGGTGAAATGAAATCTGGTTGATATCGGGGTGCATGATCTCTCCTGAAGAAAGTAACTCTTCCCAAGAGAAGGAGAATGAAAATAGAATACAACCAACAATAACACCCTCAACTGTGGTCATAACGGAAGAAACAGATCAGGGGGGAAACACAGTCGAACCACAAGATCCTGATAAGGATGTAACTTTCCCTCCCTCATTCCCTGAAAGGTTGATTGTAGAAAAACCTGATGTGTATCCCAACTTCGACATTGTAGGGGAACTCAAGAATTTATATGTTAAAATCCCACTCCTGCAGGCTCTGCAAGACATCCTGATTTATGCAAAGACAATCAAGTAATTATATGGAAGGAAGCCTATTAGGAAAGTCAAAAATTCATCATCAACTATTCATGTGGCAGGAGCCTTGTCTGATCTCATTTTAGGGAGACAAGAACCAGTCAAATATGCAGACCCAAGGAACCCCATAGTAACAGTTCAGATGCAGGGCTGTTATTTTCCAAATACACTAGTATATTTCAGGGAAGCCATCAACATCCTGACCATGGAAACCTGCAACACCCTGGGTTTCGAATATTTCAAACCTACCCCAATTACGTTACAATTGGTTGATCGATCAGTGGTTAAACCGGTCGGTACATTACACGATATAGATGTTTTAGTCGACTCTTTGGAATATCCAATAGATTTCCTCATCATCAACCCAAGAAGTGCGCTCGAAGGGCATCCATTAATATTTGGAAGACCATGGATCACAATAGGAGATGCATACATAGGATGTTGCATGGGAAATATGACAATTTCTAGAGGAGGTGTTACGAAGAACCTCATCCTATATCCTCCATCCAAGCCAAGGCCGACTATCATACATCCACAACTGACATCACCAAGATATCCAGAAAAGGATCTATGATCCCCTCTCACGCTGGAAGAAGCCATCAAACTCAAGAACCAATTAGAGGATGACGTGATCAGTGGTTTCATCAACAACCCAACCATTGTAAATAACCCAACATGCAAAATGCTCAAAGTTGTTTAGATTTCGAAGCGCAGGGAGACTCGCTGGAAGATTTGATGGAAGAAAAAATCCTAACTACCACTGTTCATAACAACAAATTAGTTGAGATTGCACCAAGGAAGTCTCTAAATGTCAACGACAATCTAGATGAGAAACAACAACAAAAACTAATTCAAATCCTTTCTAAATATCAACAAGCTTTTCCCTGGGATTATTCTGACATGAAAGGTATTGATCCGCAACTCTACACACACCATATTTATATTGAGAAAGATGCCCGACCTGTCCGAAAAACCCAAAGAAGATTGAATCACCACCTCAGGGACATTGTCAAAGAATAATTACAGAAGCTGTTGGACATAGATTTTATATATCCTATCTTGAATAGTCGGTGGGTTTCCCCACTAGTGATTGTTCCCAAGAAGAATGGGAAATTACGAATCTGTGTAGACTACAGGGAACTCAAAAAAGCCACCCAAAAAGACCACTTCCCCCTACCTTTCATTTATTAGGTCTTGGATACCTTAGTAGAAAATAAATTCTTTTATTTCCTAGATGGTTTTAGTGGCTATAATCAGATCCATATTTCCCAAGAAGATCAATATAAAACTACATTTACATGCCCCTAGGGTAACTTTTCATACAAAGTATTTCCCTTTGGATTATGTAATTCCCCAGCCACATTTCATAGGGCCATTCTAAGCATATTTTCTAATCTAATCAGTGAAGGGCTTGAAGTTTACATGGATGATTTCACTTCTTATGGCGATGACTTTGATCAAGATCTAGAGTATATGGAGAAGGTACTCGAATGGTGCATTTATACCAGGTTATGTTTAAGTCATGAAAAATGTCATATGATGATGATTGAAGGTGTGGTACTAGGACATTATATTTCTGCAAATGGAATCAGGGTAGACCCAACAAAAATAGAGGTAATCCTTAATCTACCTACACCACGTACACAAACTGAGGTACGTAGTTTCCTTGGCGCTTCAGGATACTATCGTAGATTTATGGAAAACTTTGCAAGAAATGTTACACCTTTACAAGATTTGACTGGTAATGCTGAATTTCAATGGATTGACAAGTGTGACGTGGCATTCGTAGGACTCAAAAGGTTGATTTCAACAACACCGGTGCTAAGAGGACCAAACTGGAAATTACCATTTCACATCTTCACAGATGCATCAGATATCGTCATAGGCCCTGTCCTTGGACAGGAAGAAGACAAGAAACCCTATGATATTTATTTTATCAGCAATAATCTCACTCCCGTTGAATCTAATTATACATTAACAGAAAAATAACTTTTAGTTGTTATACATGCCATCACTAAATTTCATCATTATATAACAAGCTATCCAGTTATTTTGTATACTGATCATTCTGCCATTGAATATCTAGCTAATAAACCTATTACTAATGGAAGGGTGACTCGGTGCTTATTTCTATTGCAAGAATTTGACATCACCATCAAATCCCGACCCGGGAGAGAAAATCTTGTTGCAGACTTCCTGTCCCGCATACCCAAAACAAATGATTTCTTGATGGTTGAATACCAATTTCCATACGAGCATCTGTTTGTTGTCACTACTAAGCCACCTTGGTATGCTGATGTTGCAAATTATCTGGTAGCCGAGAAACTACCAGCACATCTTTCATCAAGATAAAGAAAATTGATTGTCTAGCGTAACACACGATTCACCTGGATTTATGGATATGTTTTCTACACAAGGGTTGATATCCAGGTTCGCAGATGTGTCCAAGATGACGAAATCTATGACATAATGAAGGAAGGACATGACAAGCCCTGTGGTGGGCATTTTGTAGATCGCAGGACTGGACATAAGATTTTACACATGAGCTATTATTGGCCCTCAATATTCAGAGATGCGAAGAAATATGTTCAGGCTTGCGATAGTTGTCAACGGATGGGTAAACTAGGTCAGGCTAATGAAATTCCCCTAAAAGAAAAAGTAGTCACAGAACCATTTGAGAGATGGGCACTAGAATTAGTTGCCCCCTTCAATCCGAAGTCAAATTAGAAGGCATATATTCTAGTTGCAATGGACTACATGACCAAATGGGTAGAGGCAAAAGCCTTACCAAATGCAACAGAGGAAGTAGTCATTAAATTTCTTTTCAAATTATTTGTACACTATGGACTACCTAGGGAAGTAATCACTAATGGGGGGTCACAATTTAGACCTCATATAATCACAACCACCCTGAACACTTATCATATTAAACACATAGTTACTTCTCCATACCACCCACAGACAAACAGACAAGTAGAAAGGACCAATAACGTCTTGGAGGCAATTTTGACAAAAACCGTCTCGATAAATCGACAGAATTAGGAAACTGAGCTTCCAAATTCCCTTTGGGATTATTGCACAACATGGCATAACACCACTAGATACTCTCCTTATCACTTAGTCTATGGTAAATAACCTATTTTTCCAATCGAGTTTGAGATCAAGACTCTAAGGATGGCCCAGGAAATTGGACTGGATCTTACAGAGGCACATAAACAACACCTACAACATCTCAATGAGTTGGATGAAGCATGCATGTCTGCCTTAGAGCGCACAACTGTTATTCAACAACAAAGAATGAATTGGCACGACAAGCATATCAAGAGGAAATCATTCCAGAAAGGTGATTGGGCGCTTCTCTAGGATTCCAGATTTCATGATTTTCCTGGAAAATTACAGACAAGGTGGTTGGGACCATATGAAATTAATGAAGTTCATGATAATGTCACTATCACTTTAATTACCATTGATGGGTTTGGATCTCCCTTTTTGGTAAATGGACACCAACTATGACTCTACCATCATCCGTATTCAAAAGAATCCTTATGTCAAGAAGTAAGTAAGGACCCTATTATTTAGATCTTGGCTGGCTGGGAAGGTAACTCAACAACCTCAACTCCATAAATGATGATTTTTTAGCACTGTACATATTGTATATAGCTTTCTTTATATATTTGATTGATTTTTTAGTTTTTTTTTCTTTTTTTAGCTACTTGAGAGAATATGAACAAGAAAACATGATTGTAATGAATATAATTAACACTCTTTTTTGTTCCTTTCTCCTGTCTCACTTTGCTCAACAAATATAAACCCTGTTTTTCTTCAAGAAAATGAACATGCTTATGGACCATCCAATATGTCGATTATTGCATAAACTTACCCATAGAAATTGAATGAATTTAGTTGATGACTAATCAACTATAGATTCACTAAAACAAAAATGTTTGTGGGAGTTTTAATCAGATGGGTACAAATTTGAAAATCATCGTTGTTGTTCATTTAAAAATGAAACGATTGTCATTCCTTTAAAAGCGACGATTGTTGTTACCTTCGCATGATCGCCTATTCCTTTGCAAACCATTGTCATTCCTTTGAAAAGAACGACTTTTGTTCCCTTCCTAAGTAATATCATCCATCCAAAATAATGATTGTTGTTCCTTTTTCAATCGCATTGTCCATTCGAAAGGAACAATTGTTGTTCCTTTCATGATTATTTCTTATTATTGTTCCTCTCTCAAAAACATGTCATTGTTATGTCAATCACTCCTTTGGATATGACCTTCACTAATTCCTTTTCATCAACACTATTTCTAATTTGTCATTTGGTGTGGATCATTTAACATACCTTAGTAAACTATTTTTGGATCAATCTCTCTGAATCATCTTAAAAATTGTTCACAATTCATTAATCACCATAATTCGTTTCTTCCCCCTATATATCTACATATAATTGAATGATAATTTCTTTCATATCATAATAAGTAATCTTAAAAACATTCTTACTTGGAATTCTAACATTTCTTATGCCATCCCTCACTCTTAAGGAGTATATGATCTTCCTTTGATAGAGCTTAACACACACACACACACACACATATATTTCAAACTCAAATTCAAAATAAATTTTTTCATAAAAGTAATAAACTTCTTCCATAAGGAATAGGGGTTCTCATGAAGAGCCAACCTACCACGATCATCAGATAATAAAATAGGTGACATTCCCACTATGGCTACCACACCAGGGCAATGGCCTTTGACATTTTTTTGTCAAAGGACAAGAGGTCTCACCATGAGCCGACTTGTTCACTTAGGTTACAATCTAGTGAGTGGCATTACCATCATCTGGCCACCAAACCAGGATAATGGTCTTCTTGGAAAAACACAATTCAAACTATTTATTAAGGATACAGGCTCATTTATGAGTTAAAAGGAAACCCTTTTGAGGCTATGGATGCCTGCTGGCAGTAGTGGCTCTGCCTATGGTATCAAAGTTTACCTTACATACACCAAGTTTTAGTGTGTTCTTATATTTTATTTTCTAAAACAATGAGGCTATCATTCCAGATATATCCAATAAAAAGGGAAAGTAACAACATTATGATATGTGGAAAATTTTAAACATGTGAACAAATTTAAAATCTTTCGAAATATTTTTTCCTCAAAGGGTTTCTAACTTAGGTATGACAATTCAAATTTCCCACACAAAGTGATGATTATCATAAATACTGTTAAAGTTCTTTTTGAAAAATTATTAATGATTGTCTTTTCCAGCGACGATGATGTCATAGAAATCACATCTCGCAGGAACTCCCCACCATTATTACACTCATACATGTGACGGTCGAGGTCGACCTTTCCATTTATGGGGGGAAGATGGTCGACACGTTTATTGATAGATTTCAATAAGTGAAGTAAATACGAAAAATCCACATTTTTACATATACACAATGTTGTTCTATATATGTTATTTCTTTTGTTTGAAAAACTGGTTGTGTTAAGCTACAACAAGGAGTGTTAGTCATCCTCACCTGCTTACAGAAATATGGGAGGCCAAAGTGTGAAATGGGAACCAACATTAATACAAGTAACTGAGCATGCAAGAGAAATCCTACACCGTCTTGGGTGGACGGGGTACTTCAATCGGTTGCAAGGATATGATACAAACATCATGGTCGAATTATTCCATAACTTGCAGGGAGAAACCTTAATGGTTTGCGATATACAAATTCTAGTCACTCAGGAAATCGTAGCAGAGGTTACAGGCCTTCCTAACATAGGTATACAACGGACTGGAAGATATACAACGCTCAAAGAAGCTATATAATCCTTCAAAGACCTTGGAGAGGAATTGGATAAAAAGGGAAAGGGACTTAACCCCAGCATGCTCAGCGAACCTTGGAAATAACTGGCAGGTGTCATACAGAGGTATACCACCTACGATGGAAGGTATGATGTGATCTGGCCACACCACCTCAAAATACTAGTGGCACTCAAACAACGGTTAGTGATCAATTTATCTTTTTTCTAAATGCTATGTTACATGAGGTCGCCATAAGAACACAAAAGGAAAAATATCTTCTTACCATCATTAGCCACCATGGATTGGTAAAACTGATAGTAAATAAATCCTTGAGTCAAAACCAAATAACCTGGGGTGATCTTATTAAGGCCAATAGACCTCTACAATTAGAACAACCCGAATTACATCATGAAGACTCAACCCAGGGAATTGAAGTAGCACAAGAAAGGGAAGCCACTGCCCAAATGGAAGTTCCACCTCCTCAATTTGAATTTGAGGCACACCCCTTCAAATTAGCAAAGACTCAGACTTCACAAGTAGAGGCATCAATGAGAAAAAGAAAAAGATCAATTGTTGCTCTTGTTGGCCTAGGGGCAGACCCAAGGTTCAACTCCAAGAGCACACCAACAAGCCCTAACTACTAGCCCTTTATGCAATACCTGCTAAGAAGATGTAGTCTCACCTGAAGCATCTATGGGGGGGTTGCAGGTCAGAGATGTCTACAACCAAGGGGAATATCAAGTGGATCTAGCACTAGAAAAACATAGCATTTATATATCTCTTACCAGATCAACTCTACTCCGCACAACTACCTATCAGATCTAACACAGTAATGCAATAACAATACATCAAAGGGCCAATAACTAGCATCAATCACACACAACAAAAAATATATGTGGCTCACCCTCTCTCTAGGGCTATGTCCATAGAACTGTTCTTATAATATATTAAGGTGAAGCATACAGTTCTTGTATGCACTCTCAACTAGCAGATATTATCTCTTCTCCTCGCTATCTCTCCCCTCCTTGTGCAACCAGCTGCAGGGTTGATATTCACACCCAACTGAAGATATTACAATACAGAAGGCTCTCGTACTCAACACTTCTTTCTGACGCGATATCACTCACTCGATCACACGATGACAAAGACAACAACAACAATCATAATACCAACAACAACCCAACCCAGGTCCTCTTGACCTTTATTTATACATTACAATCACTCACCGACATCCTTAGGCCGAAACCTAGGTGTCAAAACCCTAGATACCAAAACCCTAGGTGTCAAAAACCCTACTTCAACTTGACCTGCATTTTCAGGGCTTCACCAGCCTATCATTCCTTCCTTCTCACGCAGTGCTCCAAAGCATCCAACGGTGGATTTTTCCTCTTGCTGAGTTGTCCACACTCCCTCTTTCTTGTTTATCTGTCATCCTTGATCTCCTCATCCAACGGCTTGCTTTCTCTTACTTCGCTCCATCTTTTCTACTCTTTTGCTCACTTCGACCCAGTAACAGTCACTATGTCTTCCGCACAGTTCTCATTTTTCGTTTCCTTTCTTTCTCTTTGCTAACTTTCATAACCAAGGGAAAACAGGCCCCCAACACTCACCTGTGACTCATCCCGAGGCACTTCAGATCCGACCTTTCTATTTTACTTCGAATTCAGATTGCGCAGTGCAGCCTTTTCTTTCTGCTTTATGCCTCCTCTCCTTCCCTGTGGAGACTGTATTTTCTATGTCTAGTACCCATTTTCAACTGCACCTGGTACCTAGACCCTTTTCCTCATGCTTTTACTGAGAGTGACGAGGCAGTTGGTTGTCATAATACAATTTCAACTGGCTCCCATTCACTAATCCTTCCTTCCATTCTCCCTTCAAAGTCTTCAACTACGCAACTCCTCCTTCTGTAACATAGGCAACCTCATATGGCCCGAGCCAATGCGTTCTGAACTTTCCTGGATGATTCATGAATTTACTGTCATATACCAATACCATATCACCTTGCTTAAATGCCTTCTTCTTAATTTGTCTGTCATGGTAGGCCTTCTCTCTTTCCTTCTGTACCTGCTGATGGAATCCTGCAATAAATCTATCTTCTTCTAGTTTGACCAACCATGCAAGCCCTTCTCGAATAGCACTAGTTTCATCCATATTAGTAAAGGAAACAATTCTTAGGCTTGGTACCAAATATTCCATGGGGACAACAGCTTCAAGGCCATACACCAATTTAAATGGGGTATGCATTGTTATCTTCTTGCAAGTGATTCTATAGGCCCATAATATTGTTGGTACTCTTAAATCCCTGTCATCCATGTTCACAATACAAATCTTTGTCAACGATGTCTCCAAGATCTTATTAAATGCTTCCACTGTCACATTTTCTTGTGGATGGTAAGGCGTACTCTTCTGATGGTGGACTGCAAATTCCTTTGTCAGGGATTCAACTGTTTTATTTATGAAATGTGTGCCTTGATCACTCATAAGGATATTTTGGCATCCAAACCTGGTTATGATGTCATCAAATATGAAGCGCACAGTTGTAGTTGCACACAATCCTTAAATTCTCTTTCTTTGACCCATTTAATCAAGTACTCTGATGCAGTAATTATGTACCTTTCTCCTGAGCTCTTTCCTGGTGGGTTTATAGGTCCCACGAAGTTAATGGCCCATTTCTCAAATGCTTGTAGGGCCAATTGTGGTGCTAAGGGAATTTCATCTCTTCTGGACAGTTTCCCAACTCTTTGGCATCCATCGTAGGCTTTGTAATAGTCTTTAGCATCTCTGTGTAAGGTAGGCCACCAAAGGCCAGCTCTAAGAACCTTATGTGCATTTGATTTTCTTGCGTAGTGTCCTCCTGCAATGCCTTCATGATCTTCTACAAGGATCAATGGTTTCTCTGCCTCCATAACACACCTTCTCAATATCTCATTAGGTCCCATTTTGTATAGTTGTCCAACTATAAGTGAAAAGTCTACAACGTGCACTACCAGCTATTTCTTCTGAGGAATATTATATTCACTCAGTGTCATTCCTGTTAATAGGAACTAGAATATCTCTACAAAGTGGTCATCAATCCTTCTAATGTCTATCAGTTGTGCATCCGACAGTGTGTCCTCCAAACTAGTGGGTTATTCTCCATGTTCTAACGTTGACAAGTGGTCAGGACCTTTGTTCATTATTCCTGGCTTAGCTACGATCTAAAAGTCATATTCCTGAAATAACATAAGCCATTTGCATATTCTCCCCCCCCAACACTGGCTTGTTGACTAGGTATTTCAGCGCAGAGTGATTAGTAAAAATTTTAAAGTGGCCTCCCAACAAGTAGTGGCGAAATTTCTATAGCGCATACACCATGGCTAATCCCTTTGTCTCAGTGGTGGTGTAATTAATATCAGCTGTAGATAGTTTCCTTCTAGAAAAAGATAATGGATGGTCAATATATCCTTCCCCAGTTTGTGCTAACACTTCTCCTAAGGAAATGGAATATGCATAGACATGCACGTGAAATTCCTTTCTCCAATCTAGGAAAACCAGAATAGGCGTAGTAACCATTTTCTGTTTCAATGTGTCGAAGCTTTGATGGCACTCTTCTATCCAATAAAATTGACAGTGTTTCTTCAAAATCTTCTCCATGGGTGCTATAATCTGGGCATATCCTTTAATGAACTTCCTGTAATATCCAGTATGTCCCAGCGCAGTGCGCAACTATTTGACTGAAGTAGGAGGGGGTAGATCAACTATAATATCAATTTTAGATGGATCGACCAACAATCCCATCTTTCATACAATATGACCTAATAACACTCCAAATGGTGAGAAGATGAACTTCTTCATATTCAAGGAAATTTGACACTTCCTGCATTTTTCGAAAATTAGCCTCAGACATTCAATTTGATCTTTCAATAAACTAAAAATAGTCCAATCATCAGAATATGCTTCTAGAAATTTATGCAAAAACTCCTTGAATGCTTCGACCACCACCCTGGAAACAATGGCTAGGGAATTATTCAATCCAAATGGAATCATTGTATACTGGTAGGATCCCCATTCTATTGAAAATGTGGTCTTATGGCGATGGTATCCTGAAAATCCATCTATAAAAGAATATACCTCCTGGCCTCCCACATTATTTAACACTTCGTCAGTGAATGGTGTAGGGAAGGGGTCATGCAAACATGCATCATTCAACTTCCTGAGATCTACGCAGATCCCGATCTCTCTTGTATTCTTGTCTTACACCACCATAGGGTTAATCCATTCTGATTCTTCGACAGGTTCTATAATCCCTGCTTCCAACATTCTATCGAGATCAATCTTCACTTTCTCCTTATATTTAGGGTTCAATCTGTAGGGTCTCTATTTTATTGGTCTTGCATCTGGTTTCAAAGGGATCCTCATCTCTCCCATAGGCCCTTTAATGCCCTTCATATCAGTAAACTTGGTCGGAAACAAGTCCTGATATTCATGAAGTAACTCTGTGATTTTTTCAATAGTAGCAACATCCCAATAATCTCCAACATTTGCAAGCTTCAGTGTCTGCTATGTTCCAATGTTGACCTTATTAATCTTTATTATATTTCCAATGAATGGTATTTCAACTCCTGGTCCTTCCACATCTCTCTGGACTTCTATTTCTGCGATGTTCACCTTCCTTAGATCATCATCTTCATCAACATTGATGTTGTAACAGCCTTGTAGTTTCTGGAGAGGCACAGTCCATTCGTCCTCTTATTGTTCTAAAGGGAGGCTAGATTCCTCCTCAAATACATTCTGTCTTACAATCTATAATGGTTGATATACTTAAGGATATTGTGTTAAGCTCTAATATTGGCTCATTACCCCTTAATTGGGGCATATAACATTAGTAATGTTATTTTATTTATGTCGGCTTTATTCCATTAGTTGTAATTATACCTCCTAGTCTCATATATATACCAAGGAGACATTTTCATTTGGAATCATCTTGTACTTGAACATTTAAGTGGGGTAAAAGGAGGTTGCCCCCTCAAAGAGGATTATTATCTGAAATTATCTATTTTTCAAGGTGTTTATTAATTTTTCTGAGGTTTTTCTATGCTATATTGATATTTGGTTCTTAACATATGGTATCAGAGATCAAGGTCTTGGGGTTTCGCTGCTACATATGAGACACCTTGTAATTTTTTCTATAACGTTTTTTATAAAATGTTTCAGAAGGAATGGCTCGGAGGATATTTAGTAGATGGATCAAGGTACGTTGGGTTAAAATTTCATCTCTTGAGGCCTTATACTTTTGGATATATAGCCTGTACAAGATAGGGTTATGGAATCATCCTAAACTGAGTCATTGCGGAATTTTCGCTATAAAACATTTGTTGTAATGTTTCAGACCCCAAACTATAGAGGATATTCACAAAAATTAGTAAGGTATCTATGGTAAAAATTTCAGATTCTGGGTCACCATAAATTTGTATATACACCCTGTGGAAGATAGGGTATCTAACTAGTCCTATTGACTAGTCTCAAGAAGGTGTTCTAGGTAAAAAAATCATAACTTCTTCCTAGAGTATCCAAATTGAGTTGGATTGGTTTCATTGGATAGTGGATAGTTTGTAGTATTTCTGGTACAAGTTTCAGAATTTTATATGTATTATTTTGTGCGGGGCACGATATACAAGTGAGATCTCCTGGAAAGGCCAAAAAATAGCAAGTTGTGGGGAATTTACCATAAATTCCACTTTGCACATCAAATTTTGATCAGACCTATGGCATTGCAGAGAAGAAATATCAAAGAACTACATAAAATAAAGTTTCATACCTAGAAGGGCCAAAACTTGGGATATACAATAGAAGAAATATTGTCTAGCAAAACCACCTCAAAATCAAGGTTCAAAAGTGATACTTGGCCAACATGCCACCCAAAAAGGGAACTTCTACACCAAATAAGCCTCCAGACAATCCTACTTGGACTCTTGATGAAGGTGAAGAAATGCGTAGGGACATAAATGATTTACAAAAGAATATATTAACAAAATATGAACTACAAGAGATGGAAGCTAAGTTGGAGGCAAAGATGGATGGCTTAAAAGAGGAGATCATGGAAGTATTGAAAAATTTTGTAGCAGAGAAGATACCTAAAAGTGAAAATGAATCCCATGAAATTCATTATGAGGACACAAGGAAGGTGAATCAAGAATGGAGAAACTCCAACTTTGGGTTGAAGACCAACCATGTTCCTAAGATCGATATGAGGAAGTTTGATGGAAAGGAACCAATCACATGGATACTTCAGATGGAGCAATTATTTGATCTACATAATGTGCCACATACACAAAAGGTACGAATTGCTTCTTTATATTTAGAACCTAATCAATTTGTATGGTATCAATGGATCTGTTCTGGCAAATCACTCATCACTTGGACAATTTTCATGGAAGAAATCATAGCACGCTATGAGGATACAAGGAGCAATACCTTCTTTAGCCAATTGATAAATCTCAAGCAAAAGGGTTCAGTTAC
The DNA here is from genome assembly GCA_009831015.1 of Picea engelmannii. NCBI lineage: Eukaryota > Viridiplantae > Streptophyta > Pinopsida > Pinales > Pinaceae > Picea > Picea engelmannii. The sequence continues at coordinate 817,009 of ML788682.1, read as the reverse complement.
CAAGCACATTGAAAAATTCCAAAGATTGAATATAAAGGTAACCGATATTCCAGATGAGAACTTCATTGATGTATCCATAGGAACTTTAAAGGATAACATTCAACATGAGGTTCTCCTTTGGGAACCCAAATCATTGGAGAATGCATTTAAGGTGGCAAGAAATGTTGAAAGTAAAAATATGGCTATGGCTACTAGAAGGACCAATCCTAACATCTATA
>ML788682.1:799353-815001 GCA_009831015.1 Picea engelmannii | reverse complement strand
AGGATGAAGATGTTGAGGCCTTTCTCTGTGCTATCTCGATCATCCAACCCGATTGGATAATAGAAGCAAGGGATGAATGGAAGAATGACGAAAAAGTGTGGACTCCCATTCAAAGGTTGCGGCAGGATTCCAGTGCATCAGATACATTTACATGGAAACATGATTCACTATAGTACAAAGATTGCTTATATTTATGTAAGAACTCCCAACTCAAACAAAAGGTACTATTGGAATTTCACACCTCTCCAGTAGGAGGGCACTCAGGATTTTTGAAAACCTACCATAGAGTCAAGAAGGATTTTTTTAGGGATAGCCTTAAAACTAATGTTCATTGTGGCAGAATGTTTGGTTTGCCAACAAAATAGGGTGGAAAGAATTAAGACCTTAGGTCTTTTACAAACATTAGCCATCCCAAGTCAGCGTTGGGAGGAGGTTTCCATGGATTTCATCATAGGGTTACTGAATTCTGAAGGAAAGAGTGTCATCATGGTGATTGTTGATAGACTGACCAAGTACGCACACTTTTGTGCACTCTCTCATCCCTTCAAAGCTATTATAGTTTCCACCGCATTCATGCAGATAGTTCAAAAGCTACATGGCAGCGCAAAGATTATTGTAAGTGACAGAGATCCCATATTCATTGGAAATTTTTGGACAAAATTATTTTCTTGTTTGGGTACTCAATTGGCTCATAGCTCATCCTATCATCCTCAATCTGATGGACAAACCGAGATAGTGAACAAATTTTTGGAAGGCTACCTTCGTTGCTTTGTCTATGATAAACAAACACAATGGTTCAAATGGTTACCCTTGGAAGAATGGTTGTATAACACTTCCTTTCATACTACAACAAAAATGACACCATTTATGGCACTTTATGGATACCACCCTCCTTCCATCACTTCTTCTCTAAAATAAAAATATAAGGTTCAAGCAGTGGAAGATCACATCGAGAATCAACAACAAGTTCTCCAAATCTTAAAGGACAACCTGACTATGGCACAGAATCACATGAAACAACAAGTAGATCAACATCGTAGTGAAAGAAGTTTTGTAGTAGGGGATTGGGTGTTTTTAAGACTACAACCATACAAACAGATGTCCCTCAAGCAAGCCAAGAAGGATAATAAATTATCACCAAAGTACTATGGACCTTATAAGGTGTNGCAAAATATTGGTACTATGGCATACAAATTGGAGTTGTCTGCATCTTCACGAGTACACCCAGTTTTCCATGTTTATGCTTAAAGAAGGTTATAGGCGAGAAGATCCCAGTTCAAACTATATTTCCAGAACTTGACGAGGAAGGAAAAATCATATTGGAGCCTGAAGCCATCAATGACACAAGAATTCACCAGCTGAGGAATAGATCCATTTCAGAGTATCTCATTAAATGGAGGAAACAACCGGCTGAAGATTCCACTTAGGAAGATGAGTCTTTTATAAAGAAGCATCCAAAGTTACTCAAGCATTACAGACAACACTTGTCTTAAGGGGAGGGGCATGTTAAGCTTTAATATTGGCTCATTACCCCTTAATTAGGGCATATTGTATTAGTAATGTTATTTTATTTATGTCAGCTTTATTCCGTTAGTTGTAATTATGCCTCCTAGTCTCCTATATATACCAAGGAGACATTTTCATTTGGAATCATCTTGTACTTGAACATTTAAGTGGGGTAAAAGGAGGTTTCCCCCTCAAAGAGGCTTATTATCTGAAATTATCTCTTTTTCAAGGCGTTGATTACTTTTTCTGAGGTTTTTCTATGCTATATTGATATTTGGTTCTCAACATATTGATTGTCAAGTAAGAAGGTGGTTACAAATTTCTAAGTCATACCTTCCCAATCTGCAGTGATGAGGCACAACTCCTCTTGAAGGTACCAGTTGATAGGGGTTGTGTCTAATGTGTTAATGAACTTGTGCACCCACTTCTCTTGAGGAATGTGTCTCCAGGTTTCCTTGCAACTTCGCACATGGTCCTTTGGGCAGATTCGTCCTGTGTACCAAACTTCGCAGCCTTCCACTTGTGCTGAGATCCGCGCGGTCATCAGGGTACGACATTGTACCCATTCTGTAATGTTGTTTTTGTGTGTCCCCCACCATCTTGCTAGTGTTTCTTTCAAGGCCTCATACATTGCCAACAATATTTGTTTCATTGGTACACATTCTTCAAAGTCCGACAAAAAGGTTTCTAAAGGATTCAGACCATCAAAGGTGGGAAAGTTACTTACTGTTGTGTCGATCCAATGAACTTATCTGGTTAATCTAGCACATCTCCTTGTAGATACTTCATACATTTTGTTCTGCCAATTCTCCAGTGCTTCTTCTGAATCTGATGAACATGTGTTGTCACTTTTCCATCTTAGGTTTCCATCGGCCGTAGGATTAATGTAATCCTTCCATCTAGCTATTAGTTTGTATATGTTTTCTAGTTCATATGCACGGTCTTCTTCTCTGATAGGTTTTGTGTATTGCTGAACTTCATATGGATCTAAAGGTGTAATGACCCTAAGGCCATATCTTTCAAACTCCATACGTCTTTTCTTTAAATCAACCACAGTGGAATTGAAATCCCAATCAATTCCTAACAACACAGGGTAAGGGAAGTTGTCATCAACTATCTCAATTACCTCAAAATATGCAAATGTTCTTACTCCATTGATGTCCATAGGGACATGTTCCAATCTTCCAAAGGGGCTTATTGCCTGCTGATTATCCATCCTAAGTCTGATAGGGGAATAGATCAACTTTGGTTTTCCCATCAGTGCCCAGGTTTGCTTCGTCATGACATTGACCTCCGACCCTAAGTCGAGGACCACGTAGTCTATATCATATTCTCCAATCTGAGAATTCAAGTGTAGTTCCTTATTTTTCCTTCTCTTCTTGGATAGTTGATGTACTTATTTATTCATTAAAGGATCTATCCTTCCTATATCATACTTTCTAATTAAATTTTGTAGATCTTGTACAACGCTCTCATCCTGAATCAACTTAATACAAGTATATAAAAATTCCATGAGCTTGCTTACCTCTTGTCCTTCTTTTGGCAAAGCAGATTGATCGAATGCCAAAGGAATTCCATATTCTCTTACTTTTGGTCATCTCTTTGATGAAGAACCTTGGTCTCCTTTGAACTCTTTTCTTGCCTCCTCAAATATTTTTCTTTCTTTCTTTGCATCAAAAGCTTGGGTTTTCTTTGTAGCTTTCCTAAATCCTAGGTCTTTTGGAGTCTTTCCTTGGGTCAGTCTATATTCTCCTATAACATCGCCTCCTCTAGGTTCTTCTCCACAAGGTTCATCATATATCAATTGCACTAGCGGTTTTTGCTGAGGTCCCCATTTCTCTTGAACTTTAGCCAACAATGTTGGACATTCCTCGATGACATGCTCGAAAGAGTTGCAGTAGATGCAAGTAGTGCAAGGGTTATTAAAGTCCCTTGCTAAGTGTCCTGGTTGTGTGTAGTTGTAACAAATGACATGTCCTCAGCCTCGACCCATACCTCCTCCTCTTCCTCATCCTATGAATCCACCGCTAGGATTGAAGTTTCCTCTCCCAGGGGAGTTATACTGCGTAGTGTTTCCTTCTTCCTGTACTTCGCCTTGAATTTTGTATATGTCTCTTGAACTTTCGTGCATGAGGTCATAAGCCCAAAAATCCCTATCATCATGCCCCATAGAATTACAGAACGTGAAATACAAATTTGTGGGTGTCTGAACATATTTTTGCATGTAATAGCACTCACCAGGGTGATGTCTATTTCTGCATACCTCGCACCAAGGTAGGGTGACTTGCTTCAAGGGGCTTAGAGATCCAAAGGCCAAGTATTCATGAAATAGGGGACAATGTTCCTTGTCATGGTCTTCTAATATACATCTGACACACCAAATGTCTTCTCTTTTATCTTTTCCCTTGTCTTTCTTCATATCTTCAACCTGCAGAGACAAACTAGTTAGCTGACTCAAGATTTGACTCATACCTGAACTGGATTCTCCCATAGGGGATGATTCTAACTTCATGGCGATATCCAGTGCCTCATACTATGAAGCAATCTTATGTTTCATAAGAGGAACTCTGATGTGTGGTAAGAGGGCAACAATAAACCATTCTTTGTTCTTCTCATATGGGATCTGAAAAGTCAAACAACATGTTAAGATCTTGAATCTCTGATCGAATTCCCAAACAGGTTCAACTACCTTGTGCTTGATCTCTTTCAGCTATGTAATGCATTGTGACTTAGACTTGGGTTTCTTAAACTCTGCAATCAACTCATTCTTGATCTCATTCAATGGCTTAGGCTGTGCAAGTCCTTGGACAAGCTTCATGTACCAGCTCAGTGTGTGATCCATTAGGGTAGTACTAAACTGAGTTATTTTAACAGCTTCATTGGTGACATTCTTAATATTCCATATGAATTCACATAGAAACCACTGTTGTTCAGGATCTTCAGATCCATCTCCTCTAAAAATAGGGATCCTCATCTCATCTTCCATAGATCTTCCTAGGGTTCCTGACTAAGTATGTGGCGGACTACTAGTGATAGTGCTCTGAATGATCTGGTAGCTTGGATTAATCTGATTTCTTAATGCTACTGAATCAACAAGAGGCATAATAGTACTTACTTTAGCAGTCTGTGCAGTTCCTGAAGTTTTTGTCTCTTCCCGGTGAGGTTCTTCAGCTTTTCCTTCCTCTGTCCCAACGGGTTTTGAATTATCTTTGTCTTTCAGATCCGCCTCTTCTCCACTGTAGAAACCCTCATCCCCGTAGTTCTTATTAAACAAGTTCGCAAGATGAACTTCTATGAACGCTCTCCCACTACACATATGTCCAGCCTTTGTGTCGTTGTCGCTGTCTGAATTCTTGAACATTAGACTTTTCAACTTTGACCAATCTACTGTATCTTCAAGATGTTCTTCTCATGCAATAGCATCTTGATCCTCAACTTGAGAAAATGTAAAATATTTCCTCTAGGTCCCTTGAAGAAATATCTCTTAGCTTGGGTATATGACTCTACTCTGTCAACAACAAACTCGGTGATGTACCCTCCAATGGGGCTATCAAACCAGTGATCTACTGCTCTTGACACAATGTTATCAACTCTCTTCACCTTCTTGATCAACGCTGATGTCTAAACCGTAGGAGGTCTAGATCGGATCTCAAACTGGGTATCTGCTAACCTATCTAACCACTCATATAACTCCTGATGGATTCCTCTAAAGAAAATCTTGTATATATCAGTAAATATATATATCTTTCCAACCAATCCTCCATACTAAGATTAGGGTTCTTATTCTAGGATTCAACGAAGTCCCTCTATTGATCTTCTATCCACTTTTGAATCTCTATTTTTGATGGAAAGCACCTTGACATTCCCTCAAGAATATTTTGGTCCCGACAACGGAACCATTTGTTGGCACAGGGGCAGACCTAGGGTTCAGCTCCAAGAGTGCACCAACATGCCCTAACTACTGGCCCTTTCGACAACACTTGCAAAACAAATGCAGTCTCACCTGAAGAAGCTATGGGGGGGTGGCAGGAAAAAGATGTCTACAACCAAGGGGAATATCAAGTGGATCTAGCACTAGAACGACATCACATTTATATATCTCGTACCATCTTAACTCTACTCCGCACAACTACATATCAAATCTAACATAGTAATGCAATAACAGCACATCAAAGGGCCAAGAACATAGCATCAATCACACACAACAAAAAATATACGTGGTTCACCCTCTCTCTATGGCTACGTCCATAGAAATGTGCTTATAATATATTAAGATGAAGCATACAGTTCTTGTCTGCTCTCTCAGCTAACAGATCTTCTCTCTTCTCCTTACTATCTCTCCCCTTCAACACTTCTTTCTCACACAATATCACTCACTCGATCACATGATGAAAAAGACAACAACAACAATCATAATACCAACAACAACCCAACCTAGGTCCTCTTGACCTTTATTTATACATTACAATCATTCACCCACATCCTTAGGCTGAAACCTAGGTGTCAAAACCCTAGATACCAAAACCCTAGGTGTCTAAAACCCTAGGTCAACTTGACCCGCATTTTTAGGGCTTCTCCAGCCTATCTTTACTTCCTTCTCGCACGGTGCTCCAAAGCATCCAATGGTGGCTTTTTCCTCTTGCTGAGTTGTCCATGATCCCTCTTTCTTGTTGATCTATCATCCTCAGTCTCCTCTTTCAATGACTTGATTTCTTGTACTTTGCTCTATCTTTTCTTCTCTTTTTCTCACTTCGACCCAGTAATAATCACTGTGTCTTCTGCACAGTTCACATTTTTCCTTTTCTTCCTTTCTCTTCAGTAACTTTCATAAACAAGGGAAAAAAACTCCTAAAACCCCCATTGATAGAAGAAGAAGAAGCAGATGGACAAAATAGCCTGAAGAAATTCAAGAAATAACAGAACAACCGAAAATCCAGGAAATGACAAAACAGCCTGAAGAAATCCAGGACATAACGCAGACAGAGCAGCCCTTACAGGAATATGTTCAGGAGGTTGAAGATACAGACCAAACCCCATAAGGAAACAATCAGTACAATACCCATCCAGTACCAGGACACCTCACGAAACAGTTCCTGAAAATATATGAGGTATAGATAGCCCAGGTTCTAGGGAGTCTAGAGACCTCAATTGGAAAAGACATAAGCAGGCCAAAATAATACCAAGCACCGACTTCTTCTTCAAAACCTGTTGAAGACTTCCCTGACATTGATATGTCATTCCCATAGGATACAACACAAGCAAAATCTCATACTGAGGTAAATAGTTCGATAATGCAAGCAGAAGAAACAAAATAACAACTATTGATTGATCAGGGTAAGGAAAACCATGACAGTCCACAAAAACATAAATCAAGCAAAATCCACAGCATAATTAGAAGGCTAAAATAGGAGAACAAGTTGTTAAAAAGAAGGGTTAAAAATATTAAAGTGTTAAAGAAGAAAGTTGGCAAGCTTAAGGAAATTATCAAATAACTAAGAAAACAACTAGAGCAAGCTGACAGGGCCCATGAAATAAAGAATAGAAAAAGACATAGAGCACAGGGAAGGAATCCTCTTTCTATGAGGGAAGCCCAAACAAGTTCTGTAGGAACACAGACATAACTACATATTCTTGAAGAGACAACATAAGTGGAACTTCAGACTGAGATTACAACAACAGAAAGGGTAGTTGTTCAAAATGAAGAGGAGATTCCTTTGGAAGCATATGAAATAGAGGCTCAACTAGAAATTCTAGGAGGAGAAGATGCTCAACCTAAGGAAGTGACTCCCACTCCTCTGGAGATCATAGATGCAGAAACTCAGAAAGTAGTCCCAGCAATGAAAGAAGTAGGTTGTTAGAATGAAGAGACATCTCAGTTTCAGGATTAGAGTGCCATCATTGATAGACTAGAAGCAGAGTTGGTACAAGCCCAACAAGCCTTGACTCAAACCAGATATAAAATGGTGACCATGGCAGAGCGCCAAAGATTTTTTAAACAACTTAAAACCATGTCGGCAATGGAAAATGAAACTTATGATGAGTTGAATAAGGCTCAAGGGAAGACAAAGAAAATACAAGGTCAATTGGAAAAATCTTTGGAGCAAATTAAAGAGATTTGTGATGTCTACACTGATGCAATAGACTGTAGAGATCATGCTACCAACTATACTTTGTTTTTATTAGAATGCTACCTATTGCTGAGGGGAAAGCTATTCGAGCAGGTAAACTGATTAAATTGACCACTATCTCTGAATGTGTGTCATGTTTTAGAGAGAAGGAAGAGAAAGTACAATATTTTATGTGTGAATTGTACTTCCATAACTTCATTTTGGAAGACAACAATAGAGATAACCCTGGTCATTTTATTGGAGATATACAAATTAAAGCATTTCTATCCTTCACCAAAAATCAAGTCAGGTGGGCTAAAGCCCACAAAAATTTCATGAAGAGAGAAACTAGGTTAGATCTCTGGGTCAGAGGAGAACCAACCAAATCTTTTCCAGCCATCATGCGACATAGGACATTCATGAAAAGGGAAGGGGTGAAAGGATCTTTAGGTCTTATTCACCAATAGGTTATATGATCAGGCATGATATATTTTAGGGAACTTAAAGAAGAAACTCTTGTTGGCTCCAAGTTAAGGTGGGATGCGTCCCTAGATGAAGTAAAGATTAGGGAACCCTTCGATTTCAGGAATTTGTTTGTAGCCACCTTTAGAATAGAAAGGTATGCCAGAATGATCCAGGAAGAAGGACCTACCTGGATTGGGTGCAGGTATAATCCCCCTATTATCTGGTTTCCTCCAAAGGATTACCAGAGAGACTATCAAATTAATAGAAATAGGGAATACGTTGTTTTTGGAGAACTCAAACGTAAGAATGGGTTCAGGGCACCTGGTGAACCTACTTTTGCTCCTTACGATATCACTATTTTACATGTAAAAACTTATCTTGCATGAGGACATGCAAGAAGGTAATCTAGGGGGTAATTTTGGGTTATGAAAAGGTACAAATATTCCCCTCATTCTCATGATTTAGGATACAATCTCAATTGGTTTTTCTATTACTTAGGAATAAAATAGAATAGAAAATGATTAAAATGTCTTCCAGAAATATTATTAAGTTGTATTTTATAAATTCTAAAATATGGTTGGAATTGTTTGATTTTGTTACAGGAATGGGTAAATATTTCTAAACACATGATAGCTAAAGATATTTTGGAGATATGTAAGTTATTGGAGGTTAAAGATAGTAGGCACAAAGCAGTTTCAAGAGAGATTGGTTCTCTATTTTGTAAACTTCATAAATAGTAATAGCAATCCTGAGGATCTTTCGATCCTGAGGATATCTTAATTTACCCATATTTTTTAATATATAAAGGGCAGTGGATCCTGGACAAGATCATCTAAGAATTTTATCCAAGCATTTAGAACTTGGAATTGCTTTGCACAAATAGCTTTTGTAAATGTTGGATCAGTTATGGAATTAATAAAGGCTTTGAACGTTTTCATCATTTTCGCATACTAAGTTTCTAGCAGCAGTACTTCTGAGGATCGAGGACCTAGTCTAAAGGAGTTACTGTCTCGATCTATAATTGTATCAATTTGATTCATGTTTTATGGTTTAAATCTCTTTTGCGGTAATTAAGATAAATGTGTGAGTGTGTTGATACTTTCATGTTGTTTCGTTGTAAAAGATAGATGCTTCATTGTAAATGTTATCGATTGTTGTTTCGGATTCCATTTTGGTGTAGTTTATTGCTTGATAGTTCCTCTCATTTTCACACACGCTATTCCTTTTCGCTTAAATTAGCATTTGCTATCCTTTTCGCTTAGTTTAGTATTTGTTGTTCCTTTTCACTTAAATTAGCATTTGTTGTCCCTTTCGCTTAGTTTAGTATTTGTTGTTCCTTTCTGCTAAATTAGCATTTGTTGTTCCTTTCATTTGTTGTTATTTTCTCAATTTACAGTACTCAGTTATTTCTTTCCAGCAGATTAGATAGTCATCAATAGATCAGTTTATTAATCTTTTCCATAGATTCAATTCATGTTCTTAATTAGATCAATTTAGAAATTCAATTCATGATTTTAAGTACGTTATAGATCAGATTTCAATCTTGTTAAGTAAAATCTTAGTTTCAGAAGTTTAATGAATGTGTGAGGAACTTGATTGTTGATGAACCCAGATTTTCTTTAACTACGCGATTTTAACCTCTACAAGCTATCTGAATAGACATTGCTGATATTCTTGAAATAAAAGACGAATACTTGGGTTGATAAATTAATGTTAAACTAAGTTTCTTTTTAGGACATCTTTAGAGCCCAACAATAGTAAGAAATTTTTTTGTCGCTAATAAATGGGTTCGTACCTAGGGTGTATGGATCACGGTCATAGGATGCTGTAAGAGTGAAAAATGGAGTGAAAACCTATCTTATATGCCGATGAAAGAATATACTTGCCAAAGGCATGAACGGGTGGTATGATGCTGGAAACTGCAAAAAAAACTAGACAAAACCACCAAAAACCATGTCTTTCCACTACACTATTAGTCCATAATGTAAAACATTAGCAAAAACTATAGGAAGTGGGTAAAAAACAAAATTCTACTAATAGTAAAAATAGACCATTTTACCATACCATTTGAGTTTTCTCACCCACATAGTGCATTTAGGCCATTTTTCCCACCATCTTCAAGTTTCGATTGCGGGAGATATGATCAACAGGATCAATAACCATCTGAATCAAGTAAGTGCCGGTTTAAATTTCAATTTTAGGAACCAATTGTTTAGTATTAGAGGGTGTAACATGGAAACTAGGGAGTATGAGAGTGACAGTTGATTGGGTCACATATATAACCCCATATACAAGGGAAACATGAATCCTGCATGCGTATATTCATACCTATATGCTATTGTTATGAAGTTATCCCACGTAAAAGTCCGTGAACAACATTTTTGAAAGGTCTTAACTAAAAAAACGGTTTCTCCTTTGCAGGATGGTCATTGAATGGAGGGAGGGGGAGCATGAAGAAATAGATGCAGCAAAGGGAAGGGATGCAAGGGCCCAACAATATTTAAAGATATGTGGCCTTTATAAATTTTGGGCTCTCAAGGGAATGAGGGCCAAAGTTAGGTTACTACAGTTGCTAGTAAACTATTGGGGTATGGAGACAGATTCCTTCACCCTAGATGTGAAACCATTAATGATTGAATTGGACGATGTATACTTCATCACAGGACTTTCTCGATGAGGCAAGGTAGTGAATATCAAGTCATGAGGGGTTGGGGGTGGTATTACTATGGAGGATTACATTTCCTCCCACTTTGTTGCAGGTACAGATAAAGTAGGGAGCCAACTCTCAATCAGGGAAATCAAGAACTTGAGATTAAAGATCATTGTGCTTTTACTCACACAAATTTAGGGGTCAGCCTCGTTTCACCAAGCATTGATGCCATTCATGTTCTATGCGGTGGAGTGTTTAAGACCCATTGTTTATGACTGGCGTAACTCACTGTTGGATAACATGAAGATCCAGTTAATGGATTGCAAACAAGGGAAAATGCGAAATTTCATATTTGAATCCATTCTTTGTAGTTTTTTCTTTGAGAGGATTCTAGGCTTGAGCCCTAGAGTATATATTACTCCACATGGATAGCGCGATCCAGCCATGTCAAAGTGTACCGATGTGATGAGGCGGCTAGGAGGTGGTAGGGTTTCAACCCCTTACAATTATGAGTTCTTTTTCTAGTGGCACTGACAGGTCATAGCCATTGGCAGCTACCCTTACAACAAGATTGAATATAGAGGGGATCCATACATTCCTTTTCCACTAGGATCCACCTATGGTGATATTGGTAAGAAATGTTTTTATATATTTCATTTTTTTTTTGTGTTTTTCAATAAAAATAAAAAAAACGCAATTATTTTTGTATGGTATCAAGTATTAAAAATCGCTTTGTTATGCAGATGTAGGTTCACGACGGCCAGAGGGATTTCCATGACATCGACATAGGGGCCAAGGAGATGAGAAAGCGGGAGGATATGCGAAGAGAGTGTTGCAGAATGTGCAGGGGAACCTATCTCGATTGATGCATAGGATTCCTATGGTTCAAGTGGAGGATCTTCCAGAGGTGATGCAACACAAGGTGGTGGGTGTACCCCGTGCGTGGGTGTGACTCTTATGACGTATCGCAAACACCATAGTGTGCTATCATGATACTCATCTGGTGCCACAAGAATAGATTACATGGTCATATTATATACCGACCATATATTTATTTTGAGGGTTTGAGCCTCATTTTTTACTATGACACCATATTTTTTGAACTCGAAAGGATGAAATATAAAAAAAATTGGTCTTCAGATTTACTTATATATGTTACAATGTGTACATGCAGGAAATTGTTTTATTTACTTAGTTATGTGACAAATTCCAATCTAAAATATAATTATCATATGCATTGAATACATGATTAGACCTTCTAGGTATGTGATTATAAGTAAGAAAATCAAAGTATCGTTCCAAAATTCATACCCATATGAATCGTCAAAGTAGAGTAGGATATCGCACATGGTAACTGTTGGTCAACTAACATATGACTAATTGGTGTTATCACACTAAATTGCCTTGGGTCTTTTAGTTTGTTTTAATCCTTTTTTAAGCCTTAGATTTTAATTTTCTAAGTTTCATCCCTTTAAAGTTATGTGTGTTAGGTCCCCTTAGATAAATAAACTTTTGATTCATAGCTCATGTTTGATCCTCAAATTGATTTTTTGGACTTAGAACCTTTAGTTCATGATTTAAATTTTTGGTCCCCTTCATGTTTGTCACTAGGATATATCCCTTCCATGACTAGACTGATGTGACAAGCCTTTCTCCTCACTCATGACCTTGTAGGCATGCCTTGTTGTCCTTTCTTACATGTCCAATCATTTTTTGAATTGGAGTGCTTCCCACTCATCAGGAAGTTCTGTAGCGCCTTTACCATTCATCACACCTCCACCAGGAGTCATGATTTCCATGACTGATGTCAAGTTCCTTGTTTTCAGTTCCAGGATTTGCTTAAAGATACCTCCAAGATCTCGTATTTACGAGCCCTGATAATGGTTTATGATTTGAAAATTTAAGAATGTTGCGTTGTTGAAACTCATAGTTCTGACCAGGCGATAACAGTGTGACTAAATCTGATGCCAAGGAAGAGTCGAGGGCCAAAATGTTCGTAACTTCATCCTGATATTTTGCTAAAGATTCCAATAGATGTTTACTCCACAGGTATCCCATGTTTCCTCTGCACATTAATTTTCAAAAATAATTAGCCCTAAGGTTTTGGTTTATCTAGCTTGCACAGTTGTAAGGGACTCATCTTCGCATGATAGCCTTGTCTCCTCTCTTTTCAAATCAGTGAACTCCATTGCCTGTATCTAGGTCTTATTACTTATGTCTGCCATAGCCATTGAGGTTGCAAGCACCTAAATAGCCTATCCTCTGCATACACATCGTGCTACCTAGAGGTGCTTCTTAACCCCTCTTTGTCTCTCCTACTTTCTTTCATTTGTAGTTAAGTGTTTTTACTCAGTTACAAAGGGCCAATTATGGATTACCCGCTCACTGTCTACACTCTCAAATACCTGTACAAATATAAGGGTGTAATTCCCACAGTCAATCTTGGCTTGCTAGCACCAGTCTGCTTTAAAAGGTCATCCTTGTACATTTGAAGCTTGATTTTAAGTCTTCTTAGTTATTACTATCCCATAAGCCTTTAAAATCTCTCATTCTAAGCCATGGAGACTCCTCAATACAAGAAGACACAAAAAGGGGGCAAGGTGGTTAGGATAGAACCTGTGGACATTTATCTTTTTGATATAGATCCCATGGAAAGAGAGGTCTTTCAAAGAGTTGGATGCCTCTCTTTATGCCAGAATATGCAAAGAGGCCATCCAGAGGTGACAAGACAGTTTGCATTACACTTTGATGGAAGGAGAACCAAGGTTGGGGATTTGGAATTTGAGGTGACTGAAGTCTCTATCTCAGTTGCAACAGGAATCCCTATTACAGGTGAAAAGTGGTTCAAATCTATGGCCTTGATTTCAGCCTATGCCAAATATCTCTTTAAACCTGAACATCAAGCCAATGATTTGTTTAAATGTGTGCCAAGGAGTCAGTTGATTGAACAGTTTGACAGGATATTGAAGATCATCTAGAGATATTTTACATGTGAAGGGAGATTTAACACATTGTACCAGTACCATATAAGGATTTTCTTCATTTTACTGGTAAATTTGAAATGAATATCCCCTATTATTTGTTAAGGAGCATAGGTAATATGTCAAAAAATATTCAATCCAAGTCTAATGATGTGGATTCAAGCCTTTTCCACTCTGGATTGATCAGAATTCTAGTCTCTGAGGAATTGGGGAAGAAAGATATTTCATCGGAGAATTTTGTTGTTACTTCTCACTTCAAGTTTGATCTATCACCTACTCCTCAATCACAGAATGAAATTCCTTTTTCACGCACCAGTGTTGTTAAAGAAGGGATTGGTAGGAAGAGAAAGGGCAGAGCCCCATGTTTAAGTTTTAGAGGTCAGTAAGAAGGTCACATGAGCTGGGGAGGAAGCTTGTCCTTCCCCACAAAGATATGTTTCATAACCTCCTCCACCAAGGTTAGAAGAGGTTCATTATTCTACCAAAACTACATCCAAGAAAGGTAAGAAGATGCATGTCCCCTCTTCTCCTCCAGCAGTCAATACCAAGGGCATAAGACCTTTCACAAGATCATCAATTCCTAGGGAAGTTGTTGAAGAACAGTCTCTACTTGAGATCCCTGTACAAAATAAGAAGGGTAAAGGCATTGGAAAGCCTATGGAAAGAAAATAGGAAACCCCTGTGAAAAAGAAGAAGGATAAAAGCAAAGCCACCAAGAAGCTTGATGAAGTAGACAAGGCAATTACTATACAGATGGAAGAGGAGACCGAGAAAAAACCTATTGAGACTGTGCATGTCACTACTCCACCTAGTAGTTAGACCTTCAAAATACTTATCAATCAACTTAGGGATGCAAGAAAAGAGGTGGCTCAGTTGAAAATAGAGGCCATGTCTGACAAGGTGAAAATGAAAGAGCTCATGGATGGCTATAGTCATACCCTTGACCTAGCAAGGTTTGTAGAAAGAAAGGCACAACCCCTTCATAGGAAGCTCCAAAATATCTATCGGTAGAATAAAGTTTTTTAATCCTAGAATAGGAAACTCAAGGCAGAGTTGCATCATTTTTTAGATGAAGTAGCTCAGAGAAAATTGCAGGTATTAGTTGAAGATTCTATTGAGAAAGAGACATCATTAGTCAAGGAGAGCATAATCCCAATCAAGAAGTATGTCATTGCTAAAAAGAAGAAGCCTATCATTTCTAACAAGAAAAAGTCTGTTGTGCCAAATGAAGATCCTCCTTCTATAGGAATGAGTGTGAGGTTAAGTGTCAAGGTAACAAAATAGCCGATGAAAGGTGAGCCCCATTTTTGAGGATGTTTCCTTTTTGAGAGGGTAAATTGTTATTCAAATATTACCTCTGCCACCTATATAGGCTTCTAGGCATTTAATTATCTGATATTTTGTCTTTTGAAAAGTGCTAACTCCATCATTGGTGAAACAAACTACCTTTAGTGCATCCAAGTCACCTAAGTATAATGGGTTTTGTTATCACTCCAAGAAACCCTTTGTGGTTGCAGACCAAAGGTGCTTGGTAACTTAAGAATTGAATGTTTTTGTATTTTGTAAATGTGGATCAATGGGACAACTCAATACAGCTTATAGCATTCAAACATGAAAATGATAAACAAATAGACAGTGCTCTCAAAGATTGATTAATCAGCAGGTAGTTTTAAATTGGGTGGAGAACAAATTGTAACTAAACCAGTGCAAAGTAGGGTCTAAGAGACAATCAAGAGAATTATTATCAGGCTATGAGCTAAACAATGGGATAACAACCATTCAAAGCTTGACAACATAGATAATAATGCAGAAGAAAGATGGAAAGCTGACAGTCAAAATTGAGAGAAACCTGTGATCTGTATTAACATAGAAAGTCTGAGTACAAAAAAGAGTATTACTCTATCCAAAATCGAACCACTAGAACTCCAAATGTCTTTGG